>MU159453.1:72870-178188 GCA_015888305.1 Antheraea pernyi | reverse complement strand
TGGACGGAGCGACAACAACCCAATAGCTGAAGGATTTGCTACAATTCCATTCAAATCAAATCAAAATCACTTTATTCAATTTAGGCCCTAAAAAGGCACTCATGAACGTCAAAACTACCATACGTATACCATATATATACCATACTATACATTGAGAGCGAATACCGCAAGATGACTTAAACAGTCTCATTAATTCAATGAATAATCGTTGCCGACAAGTTCTGAATAGCAGAGTAGACCATACTTTGTATTAAATTGTTCTATTCTTTTACAATAAATACATTTTCTTTAGAAATTTCGTTTTGTAAGAAAAAAGTTTAGTTTCTTATGTATCTTAGTTTCTACAGTATATTCTAATATTGTTCATTTCTGTTATTAAAAGAACTTATAAAGACAACAGCTGTTATTTTTACATCATAGAACCCTAAAGATATTATTTTAAAAATAAAATACAACATTATAATGTGAAGAACCATCCTAAAATTTAAATTAATACATGTTGCTTAGACTTTTTTGATGAGTGTATTTCATTTTTGTGACATCTAATTATAACTTTTATTTGGTCCACCAATTGTTCCTGCAGTAACATCTAGTCATGAGATACAACAAATTTGACTGCATAAAAACTTTCTTCATTGAAAAATATTTGGGTGTCTTAACTTTGACACTGACCAGTATATCAGTGATTTAGTTTATTATTTTCAACATATATTTAATTAACATCTATGCTAATATTATAAAAAGGTTGTGGGTTTGTTTGTTTGTTTGTTTAGTTAAATGCACTAAACTTTGGTACTACTGGTCCGATTTCAAAAAGTCTTTCAGTGTTACATAGCCCATATTAAATGCACAGTGCTCACCAACCGCTGCCTGCTAACATTATCTTTTTTCTAACCTAATCAAACAGACAAAATCATCAATTTGGTAATATACAAAATGTACTTATGTATTGACGGCAAAGCAGTGCGCTTGCCAACCGCTACCACGGCTAGCTTGCACTGCGTTTGTTTCACAAGTCTAAATTAACCTAACCTAATCAAGACGGGACAATTGAGAAAAATGAATCGGTTAGGTTAGTTTTTGAAGTGAGCCATACCTTAAACATTAAACATTCAACATGATTATAGTGGGCTATCCCTTAAAAATGCCTTCACAGACTTCTTTGTAGATATATATAAAAGGGGAATATCCCAACATACATTATTTTGTTATATCTCAAAAGGATTAGGCAGCGTTTTCGATAAAAACTCCTAGGCGGCTTGAATTTTTCCGACATGTCCAACAATTATTGTTATATTTAAACCCAACCCAATACGTCTTTTTAGAACATATAATGAGTATAGTCCGCTATCCGTAAAAGATAGATATATGCCCTCACAGACATTTTTTGTAGATCTATATTGTCTCTGTTGTTCATTATTTACACCTGGCTAAAAAGAAAAATGTATCATGTAATTGTCATTATAATATTAAGCCGTCAATACATTTTTCAATGGACGTCATTTTCTTTTATTTTAACCTATACACACAAAAGTAAACCTTATTACATTTACCCAATACACATTGTTATATCTCAAAAGGATTAGGCAGCGTTTTTGATGAAATCTCACAGGCCGTTTGAATTTTTCCGACTTGTCCAACAATTATCATTATATTTCAATCAATCTACATAAAACCTTGACAAATTTATATACTATAATGTTCACCGTGAATTACTTTATCCACAAGTGAAAACCATTTGAAGATCCGTTCCGTAGTTTTTGAGTTTATCGCGAACAGACAGACAGACAGACAGACAGACACGGCAGGGGACTTTGTTTTATACTATGTAATGCTGATGATATACTTTTACAACCTGTATACACATAAGCTGTATTTACGAACACTGAGGAAACATCTAGAACCATCTAGAGTTCTCTACAGACATCCTTACATTCCTTACTAATATTATTTAATATTATTAATTATAAATACGAATTAGAGTTTGTTTATTACGTTTTTAGACCTTAGCTATTTAATAGATCATTAAGAAACTTTGTATACACATTATGCAGGGTACAGAATAGGATATACGGTACCTTTCATACAGAAAAGAGTACTATTCCCGACGGATATATCAACGTTACATTAACTCAACAAAAACCGCGAGTAAAAGTTAATTATAAATAAAGTAATAGATAAAACGATGTTTCATCGATGCGTGAGAACACGTGAATATTCTATAACCACGCACATACATAAAAATTGATTATATTTATAGTAATAGTATGCGTTAAAATTTTAACTTTCCTCTTTCCTTTAGACGTAAAAGATATGAAAAATCAAATTTTAAAAGATTTCCAGAATTTTTTACCCCGCGTTTTAACGGATATATAAGTAAGTCGTGGCGCAACCAGTTACAATGTAGTCCGGTGAAGCTATAAAGACCTTGCCAGGGCAATAGCGTAGTCAGTTCAAGAAAAAAAACCAGTTACAATTCGGCTGAATTCGGCTGAGTGCCATAAGCGCTCGCCTTATTAGTCCAGTGAAGCTGTTAAGGCCTTCTTGTTTATATTTATACAAATCTAAAACTTTAGATTTCCGAGACTTGAAAAATAGATGAAAAATCTGCGTTTACTGCAAATGACGTCACTTCCGTTGCATAGCTGCGTGACGTTAGATCTGTAAAAATTTTACCCTCATGCGCCTAAAGAAGTTTCACTTCAAAAACAGTGACTGAGTGCACTTACTTATCTACTTTTCGCTCGTACTTACATCGCGTCGTCATTAAAATTACAGTAACTTTTGATAGAGTGAACTGATTTTAATGAAACCAAGACTATTTTTTTTTAGTTTTATCGTGAAGCCAGTACTTTAGCAGTGATACGTGTTCAAACAAACAGGTAGGCAGACGGGTAGACAGACAGATAGCTAGACAGACATTTCTCAAAATGATTCAAACGTATTTTTTTTACTTATTCTAGACACCTGCAACAATTTTTTCACAAAAATCTAAAAAGTAAAGGCACGTTAGATTTACTTTTTTATTATATGTATAGATGACCCTCTAAATATGTTAGTGCGTGTACGCTCCAACTTAAAACTTCAATGTTTATTCCAGTAAAGAGTGTCTGTGTATGGCTAATTCTATGACACCAGCGTACCTACGTATAGCGGGACCTTCGACAGGCCACATGAGTTTTCACAACGCCACGATATCTATCGCTGGTGAGGATGGGTCCAGGAATACGATAAGATTAGCTGTAGAGTACAGACAGTGGAAAAAGTTCTTACAGTGGGCAAATACGACAGGTTTGTTCTAATCGAATATTTACTATACCGAGAGTTCTTACAGTACCTGAAAATAACTACTATATTTCAATGAAGAATTAAGTGTTGTGTCGGGACGCATGAAGTAAAAGACAGTTATAAGCACACTGACACTTTAATGAGACAGGCTTGCCTTATTTAGACACACTTTACACACATACACAATATTTTGTTATTTAACAACAATTATTGATACAAAAGTGGTTGTGGTCTAGTAGTCTGACCGGTGGAATAACAACCCGATGTCCGCAGGTTCGTACCTCGGCGTACACCAACGAATTTTCCGGAATTCACGTACATTTACTAATTTAAATGTGTAACAGAATCGGCTGACGGTGAAGGAAAACATCGTGAGGAAGCCTGAATCTGAGAAATGTTATTGTAGTATTACCCTTCGAACCTGGTAAGAGAGGCGCTTGGAAGGTTGTAGGTGGTGACGTCACTGGATGTCTTCACGAGGACTCCAAAAGTGACTTCAAGGACTACCTGATACTTTCCACTGATATGATGGACGCTGTGATGCTGGATGGGTAATCTTCTTAGGGTCTTGTATGAATTTTAGTTGTATAGGTAGTAATAGAGACGCACCGGAGATATGTAGACATGGAACTATGTATATGCAAGTTTAATAACAACTATCAAAACATGGTAGAAGGAACAAATTATTTTGTTATGTAATAAGTTGCTACATATGTTAAAGAAATCTAGAACTATAAAAAATCAATTTAAAGATTAGTGCAACATATACTGTTATTAAAAAATTGTGTTATATATACAAACATGTCTCAAAATTCAATGACAAAGGGGCACAGAAAGGTAGACCTACTTCTGACAACTTGAGAAAACATATTATATCTTGATTATTTTTCATTACAAAAAAAAAAATAGTGGTAGAGCCACGCTTAAACTATTACTGGTTTCAGCATGAATGGGTCGGCACGTCCGGGGTAGTACCACCCTCTCACAGAAAACAGACGTGACGTAACAGTGCTTGTATTGTTGCTTTTCATTCGGTCAGTGAGGAGTGCCGGAGACACACCTCACCTTCCCTCCCCTCTCCCCATACCTCACAAAAACAGGATGGCAACGCACTTGCGACTCATCTGGTGTTGTTAGTGTCTATGGACAGTGGTGATCACTTAACATCAGGTGACCCACCTGTTCGTTTGCTTCTTATGACATAAAAAAAACACATATTTTTAAGTATTATTGATACAATTTTACAAATACTTTTGTGCTTTATATATATATAGTTTGTATATAGTCCTACGACTGTGATAGACAAAGATAATGTTATCTGAAACTAAATTGAGCAGACTATAGTGGTGTCAAATGTGCCAAATCAAAAACCGGGTAATGTATTACATTGTAAAATGGTACCAAAATAGACAGAACTAGTAGTATATCTATAATAATTTTATAATACAATAAATCGTAACACATTGATTTTTGTGGTGAATATTGCAATCCTAAAATTCAATATAACAAGTTTACACTATTTTCTTTTAATGTGTTTAATTTAAACTTCTAATAAAAAATAACTTGAGCAAACCAATCATAGGAACTAGGTGATAAATACATTTTTTTTTTTTACTTTATTATTGGCAACCAATCTTTTAGATTATTACTGCCATTGTCGAGTAGTTAATAGTATTACAAGTTCTTCCTCCATTCCATATTTGGCAACCAGTCTTCTAGTGGACTATTACTGCCATTGTCAATTGAGTATTGATATTACAAGTTTCTTGATATAATTTCAATTAACTAACAAGATGGTAGCCATTTTGTTAGAACTTTACATGGAGTTTATGTGGCATCTCAGAATTCATGGTCCGTGGTATTATTTTCCATTTACTTTACTTATGCACAATAAACAAACTATATTACATAAAACACCACCAATTTTACATAATATAGAGTCGAGTAACACAAGGTTATGGATAAAAAATAAAATCCACTACATGACAGACCAAGATCCCGCCAAAAACTTTAAATTCATCTTACACTGTATTTTTATGTGTATTGAATAAAAAGAGGCTTCTGATTATAAAGAATACATGGTAAAAAAAAGAACAGACATTGGGCACAATCTATACTAATATTATAAAGTTGGAGGGTTTGTTTGATTGAAGACGAAACTACTGGTCCGATTTGAAAAATTCTTTCAGTGTTAGATAGCTCATTTATTGAGGAAGGCTATATTGTATACCATCACTCTAAGACCAATTTTTTTTTTCTTTTGAGAGCTTCCGGTGCGTGTTAGTTTTGACCCAAGGTAACTACTCCATGCGGACAGAGTCGCAAGCAGAAGCTAATTTATTATAAATGAAAAAATCTTTATATTTTCAACTAGCAGACCCATGCTCACTTCGTTGGGATGAGGAGGAACTCTATGAGCCAAGTTTGGTAAGTACTTGTGAGATGATTGTTACTCGTACGATTAATCAAGAAAATTCTGAGTTTGTAACAAAAACTTTTGAATTTGTAATATATCTCATTATCGATAGATATTATAAATCATAGTCGTTTTCTCATGTATGTCTATGTATTCTCTTAGATATTTTTTGCACACATTCTTTTTTTTACTTTGATGAATGGGAAATTTCGGTCTGCCTAAAAATCGATCGAACACTACAAGTATCTAAATCGTTTAGGTAATTATAATACCGCATTACCGCACCGTTCATTACGTCCGTGCGAATCCAGGCTGGGTAATTAGTATGAAACCATCTATACTAATACTATTAAGCTGAAGAGTTTGTTTGCATGAACGCGCTTATATCAGGAACTACTACTACTCATTTATTAAGGAAGGATATATCATCACGCTAAGATAAATAGGAGTGGAGCAACAATGAATAATGTTTCAAAATCAAGTTTTTTTCCCTTTTAACAGTTCCGCTGCGAATTTGCGTTAGGCCAAAGTAACTATTCCATGCGGACGAAGTCGCGGGCAAAAGCTAGTTATCAATAAATAAGAAATACATATATAATTATATTGGACTTTTCACTAATGAGCACTTAAGCTATATAAAATGAACGGATTAAAAATAACTTCTTCAATATAATCAATGATTTTTAAATAAGTATAAATTTTATTCTTTCTCGTAATTTCAGAGTTTCTATATGGCACTTCTCTTCAAAAATTTAGTAGGAGAGCGAGTTCTTAATGTAGAAATGGATCCTAAACATGCGATACTCTTCGCGCACTGCACTTCCTTGCGCCGTAAACCTGTTCCTGGAGCAGTAACGATATACGGAGCTAATATGGATGAAGAACCAGCAAGGTTATCCTTAAAGTTGTCCAAAAGAGAAGAAGGGGGAGACATTATGCAGTTCATATTGGGGCATGATATTAGTGGGTAAGTGTTTCTTAAATTCGCTATGACTTAAGAGAGGTGGAATTCTTATGTGCAAAAAGGTTGATCAGGAAATTTAACGATATAAATTGTAATTTAAAGTAATTGCTAAATGTTTTTAAAACGACCTGTATTTTTTGTAATATAATATCTCATTTTAATTGCCAGGAATATTGTGGTAAACGGACGTGCGATGTTCTATGAAGGTGATATAAAGCCAGTTGTTAAACGAGTTCGCCCGTATAAAACGCTGCTTATCAATATACCACCGAAATCTTTTGGCTTTTGGGTGTTGGCTAACACCAACGTAGAAGCTTGCCAGGATTTAGAGAATACTGAGAAAAAATGAATTTTAGTTGTATAGGTAGTAATAGAGCAATTTCTAATACTCTATCAGTTACTAACGCAACGGAGATATGTAGATATGGAACTATGTATAAGCAAGTTTAATAACAACTATCAAAAACATGGTAGACGGAACTATGTAATAAGCATTATATAATAAGTTGCTATGTTCAAATATGGAAAAGAAATCTAGAATACTGTGTTAATTGATATCAGTTGGAATCTGAAATTGTGCTTGATCTGATAGGCTTTGGGTGAAGGAAATAATGTGATATAATAAGACAAGGTGGTATTCCATTTTTTATAACCTGCCTTGTTAGCTGCCAAGTAAAAAAATATGTATATAGGCATCTTCCGGTGGCTAACTTTAAAACTCAATCCTCTTCTAGGGTTAACGTGTCACCGTAATAGGTCACACCATCGTTTAATATAATTTGTGATTGACGGAAACACAAGAAATAAAAATGTTTTGTTATAGCGATATAAAATGTCATAAACAATCTTTTTAGCAATTCTTCGTCCCAAGAATTAGAACGCATGTCGGGGAGAGACCGCATGAAGCTGATAAAGCTACTGACCAGGAGTACCACGCCTTTGTGGTTAAGTGAAGGCTCACAGAAAAGTTATAGCGAGTTAGAGAGGGCGGCTGATTGGTTAATTAGTTTAGGATTCTCTGCAAGAAATGGTTTCTCTGTGCACTTCAGGGAGCTGCTTGAGGAGGAACTCTATGAGCCAAGTTTGGTAAGTACTTGTGAGATGATTGTTACTCGTACGATTAATCAAGAAAATTCTGAGTTTGTAACAAAAACTTTTGAATTTGTAATATATCTCATTATCGATAGATATTATAAATCATAGTCGTTTTCTCATGTATGTCTATGTATTCTCTTAGATATTTTTTGCACACATTCTTTTTTTTACTTTGATGAATGGGAAATTTCGGTCTGCCTAAAAATCGATCGAACACTACAAGTATCTAAATCGTTTAGGTAATTATAATACCGCATTACCGCACCGTTCATTACGTCCGTGCGAATCCAGGCTGGGTAATTAGTATGAAACCATCTATACTAATACTATTAAGCTGAAGAGTTTGTTTGCATGAACGCGCTTATATCAGGAACTACTACTACTCATTTATTAAGGAAGGATATATCATCACGCTAAGATAAATAGGAGTGGAGCAACAGTGAATAATGTTTCAAAATCAGGTTTCTTTGCTTTTTAACAGTTCCGCTGCGTATCTGCGTTAGGCCAAAGTAACTATTCCATGCGGACGAAGTCGCGGGCAAAAGCTAGTTATCAATAATTAAGAAATACATATATAATTATATTGGACTTTTCACTAATGAGCACTTAAGCTATATAAAATGAACGGATTAAAAATAACTTCTTCAATATAATCAATGATTTTTAAATAAGTATAAATTTAAGAAAAATGTAAATGATATTTAAAAAAAAATTGAATTTTTTTAATATTAAAAAGGGAAGATTGCTCTTATTTCTTTAATTAGTACACCTGTGCGAAGCTGGAGCAAGTGGGTAGTTAATACTAAAAGCAGACATATTGATTCGGCAGTTACCGGTATACAACCGAATAATATAACATAATATACCATAATACCATAACATAACATAACAATACAATTAACAAATAAGTAGGGGTCAATATTAACTAATAAATAATATGACTTCCTTGTAGGTCATTAGTACAATGGATTGGTCAATAGTTTGGTGTCAAAGTTATGCTTAATTTAATATGTTTTATTATATTGTCAGAATGCAACAACCAATCTATAGAGGAGTATCTTAACGACATGGAAACGTTAAGGGTCATTACAGAGACCTTCGAACCTGGTAAGAGAGGCGCTTGGAAGGTTGTAGGTGGTGACGTCACTGGATGTCTTCACGAGGACTCCAAAAGTGACTTCAAGGACTACCTGATACTTTCCACTGATATGATGGACGCTGTGATGCTGGATGGGTAATCTTCTTAGGGTCTTGTATGAATTTTAGTTGTATAGGTAGTAATAGAGCAATTTCTAATACTCTATCAGTTACTAACGCAACGGAGATATGTAGATATGGAACTATGTATAAGCAAGTTTAATAACAACTATCAAAAACATGGTAGACGGAACTATGTAATAAGCATTATATAATAAGTTGCTATGTTCAAATATGGAAAAGAAATCTAGAATACTGTGTTAATTGATATCAGTTGGAATCTGAAATTGTGCTTGATCTGATAGGCTTTGGGTGAAGGAAATAATGTGATATAATAAGACAAGGTGGTATTCCATTTTTTATAACCTGCCTTGTTAGCTGCCAAGTAAAAAAATATGTATATAGGCATCTTCCGGTGGCTAACTTTAAAACTCAATCCTCTTCTAGGGTTAACGTGTCACCGTAATAGGTCACACCATCGTTTAATATAATTTGTGATTGACGGAAACACAAGAAATAAAAATGTTTTCTGATTTGCTATAGCGATATTAAATGTCATAACCAATCTTTTTAGAAATTCTTCGTCCCAAGAATTAGAACGCATGTCGGGGAGAGACCGCATGAAGCTGATAAAGCTACTGACCAGGAGTACCACGCCTTTGTGGTTAAGTGAAGGCTCACAGAAAAGTTATAGCGAGTTAGAGAGGGCGGCTGATTGGTTAATTAGTTTAGGATTCTCTGCAAGAAATGGTTTCTCTGTGCACTTCAGGGAGCTGCTTGAGGAGGAACTCTATGAGCCAAGTTTGGTAAGTGCTTGTGAGATGATTGTTACTCGTACGATTTATCAAGAAAATTCTGAGTTTGTAACAAAAACTTTTGAATTTGTAATATATCTCATTATCGATAGATATTATAAATCATAGTCGTTTTCTCATGTATGTCTATGTATTCTCTTAGATATTTTTTGCACACATTCTTTTTTTTACTTTGATGAATGGGAAATTTCGGTCTGCCTAAAAATCGATCGAACACTACAAGTATCTAAATCGTTTAGGTAATTATAATACCGCATTACCGCACCGTTCATTACGTCCGTGCGAATCCAGGCTGGGTAATTAGTATGAAACCATCTATACTAATACTATTAAGCTGAAGAGTTTGTTTGCATGAACGCGCTTATATCAGGAACTACTACTACTCATTTATTAAGGAAGGATATATCATCACGCTAAGATAAATAGGAGTGGAGCAACAATGAATAATGTTTCAAAATCAAGTTTTTTTCCCTTTTAACAGTTCCGCTGCGTATCTGCGTTAGGCCAAAGTAACTATTCCATGCGGACGAAGTCGCGGGCAAAAGCTAGTTATCAATAATTAAGAAATACATATATAATTATATTGGACTTTTCACTAATGAGCACTTAAGCTATATAAAATGAACGGATTAAAAATAACTTCTTCAATATAATCAATGATTTTTAAATAAGTATAAATTTAATTCTTTCGCGTAATTTCAGAGTTTCTATATGGCACTTCTCTTCAAAAATTTAGTAGGAGAGCGAGTTCTTAATGTAGAAATGGATCCTAAACATGCGATACTCTTCGCGCACTGCACTTCCTTGCGCCGTAAACCTGTTCCTGGAGCAGTAACGATATACGGAGCTAATATGGATGAAGAACCAGCAAGGTTATCCTTAAAGTTGTCCAAGAGAGAAGAAGGGGGAGACATTATGCAATTCATATTGGGGCATGATATTAGTGGGTAAGTGTTTCTTAAATTCGCTATGACTTAAGAGACGTGGAATTCTTATGTGCAAAAAGGTTGATCAGGAAATTTAACGATATAAATTGTAATTTAAAGTAATTGCTAAATGTTTTTAAATTAACCTGTATTTTTTGTAATATAATATCTCATTTTAATTGCCAGGAATATTGTGGTAAACGGACGTGCGATGTTCTATGAAGGTGATATAAAGCCAGTTGTTAAACGAGTTCGCCCGTATAAAACGCTGCTTATCAATATACCACCGAAATCTTTTGGCTTTTGGGTGTTGGCTAACACCAACGTAGAAGCTTGCCAGGATTTAGAGAATACTGAGAAAAATCAATCGATGGACACTATATCTAATATTGGTAATCAGATCAGATCTATAAAAAAGAAGCGAGCTATTGACTTATTAGATATACTTGAGAACAATGAAATATTAAATACTGCACACAAAGTGTCAATTGATCTTTTAAATACAATAAAAAATCAAATTAGAAATCCATTACAAATTCCTGCTATTTTAAAGCGTACGAAAAGACAGACTCAAGACGATATTACAGCGAAAAGTAGAAACAAATTCAGAAAATTAAAAACAAAAGAAGATAGGAAAGTAACAAGTTTGGAATCAAAATCCAAAAGGTTATTTGGTAATTTACTACAATTTACCCGACGTAACATGACTAATAATAAGCACTATAGGAAAAGAAATTACAGGAAAAATAATAATAAATACATTAAGCGTAATTCAAATAAATTTAAACCGGACACAAAAATAAGAGATCGTAGAAGTATTACTCATGATAAATCGAGTTATGAATACCATGACATGTCCGTTGAAAACGAAATTAACGTGGAAAGTAAGGAAAATACGAAGCTGTGGAAGATATTGCGTAAGATTAACAAAGGATTACAAGATCTATCGGATGAGAATAGTGAAAATAAAGCAAGAGTAGAAGATAACGGTCATACTGAAGTTATAAGCGAAGTTTATGATGACAGCGTATCAGTAGATGCTACCGACTTGAGCCAAGAATCGAAGAGCGGATTTATTAAATCTACAGTTAATAATCTACTGACAATATTATCAGATTTAAATAAGAATTTAAATAGATTCTGGAGTGCGATTACTTTGATAGAATGAAACTTATACAGTGAATAAAAATTAAGGAATTTTATAATCACTTTTTTATTTAATATTAAATTTAATGTATACTTTTTAGGTAACGTAACAGAAATAAATGTGTGTATATAGTACATCTCTAATGACTATTTTATGTGGCTGAATTTGCTCGAACAGTGAAGTTAGATAATAGAATAGGACATGCAAATTACATTAGATTAGACTCGACCATATTACCTAAAATAATCTCATGCTTAGGCGTGTTGCCTTCTGGAATTAACCATAGTATATTTACTTAACCTAACACTGTTACATAAAAAACTGTTACTGGTTTTACTGAGTCTGAAAAATTTGACAACCAGTTTGTCACAGTTTCTAGTTTTTAGATCACGCCGGTCTTTTACGAAATCCAGCTTTTCAAAGTTTTTGCGGACAAGAGTGTATTGGGAGGGCAGAGTTTAAGGTTCCGAGCAGCCAGTACGTTCCCATCAGCTGCAGACTTACAAAGCATGACGATGACAACTACTGATAGATTAAATATTTTTTGATGGTCGTTATTGCTATTAGATTATACTATGCATTACATCAAGCAGTATTCCGTCACTTTTTTATGCGAAAATAAAAAAAAGCTAAGAAATACACTATAATCTTTATGGTAAGGATTCTCTCTTACCAGTGTTCTTATATGTCTATATACTTTTTTACTATGGTGCCCTACTATACAGTATCCATTTTTGAGGTAGTAAAATAAAACAACTCCATAGTGGTACAATGTAGTTTATTTATTATTTAACAACATGTTAGATAAACCATTCACATTAACGGGACAGCCGTTATGAAAATGGCTACCTTCTAAACTTTTTTTTACGAACTAATAGGGAATTCTTAAAATAAACCATAAGGATGCTATGCAACAGTAAGACAGAACGAAGTATTAGCGAGCAAGCCTACTAGATGCCTACAGTGAGTGACAGTTAAAAGGATAAAGTAATCTTAATTTTATAGGTATTTTTAGAGTCGAAAGTGGCAGCAATACAGCCGGAGAAATCGCCAAACAAAACACTTAAATTATCAACAACAATGTGTCACAGAAGCTCAATCCGTTTTTTTTAAATACCTAAAAACATTTTTTTTCAACAATAACCGTTTTTTTTATTCGTTTAATTCCTTCATAATTCTAAACGTTACTGTGGTTATTCTACTAACTTTTATAATAACAATATAACACGAACCGCGTTCATATTTTATGTTTGGAGTTACACTTTACACTCGGATAACGTTTTATTTAACACTATGTCACTAATTTTAAAAGCTAACGCACTACTAATGTGTTTAGTTGGCCAATAACAACCCTACCTTATGAGAAAACGCACAAATAAATAATTCTACACGCCCAATAATAATGATGGCAGAGGCTTAAAATATGTCAGGCAGTATTTCCAGTACGTGTAGATTTATTTTTTTGTGTTACATTTATTTTTAATTATTATAAGATGCATTGTTGACTTGCGCTTTTCATGAATGTCATAAAATTGATTTTAATCTGTGACTTTCCATGAATTCCGCAAGTAACTTAAAACCATGTAAAAAATAACCATATTTACTGTAATAATGTATATATTTAGTGTTGAAGCTCTCGTGTCAGTGTTGTCGTGTGTCGTTGTCTCTAATCTAAGCCCTATGTGAATCCGCCATTTTGCTTTCAAGTTATATTTCATACAAAATATTATCTGAAATAACCTCAATTTTTCAAGTATAATCAACGGGTACAGTGTTCAGGATGGTAGCGTAATTATTTAACATTATATTTAAACTTCAGACAATATTTAACGTTCAGTTCTTATTTCCCTTGCACTCGTTTTAATGGTGACACATTTGTAATTTTGTAACGTAACAAGGAAGTAGTTTGTTTTACACTTTCATGGCATCTGAAAAGAAATCAGTGTAAACTTTTTGTTGTCATATTTTAGTATTATAATAAACAGAAAATGTTTTAGTCTATATTTGAATAGATTTAATAGATATTTTACAATTCGTACTTGTTGTTAACCAATGTACAAATGTGTCGCGATTAACGTAACGCTCGTAATCCTTAATATTATATCTACTGCAACTATCAATAGGCTAATTTATCCAATAAATTGTTTAACAAGGTACTGTTGTAAATTTGTATGCCTTTTAACAAATTTATAAGCGGAAGCGATTTAGGTCGAGTTAAGAGTTAATATTTCTCGAATATAAATGCATATATTTTTGAATTAGAAACTAAAAATCTATTTTTAACTATTTATTTTAAAAACAAGCTATGCACACATCTACACATCCTCATTTAAGGTTCAACTAAGAGGGGACTATAGAAAAGTTCGAAATAGTGTTTTTGTGGCAGACCTTTTGAAATAATATATCGCTGTAATGCCATTGTTTACTGATTTTTTAATGATAAAAACGATAATATAGACTTTCGGTTAATTTACCATATATATGAGTTTTATATACCAATGTCTACATTGACAATGCTCATTTAAATTATACTATTTTATCTGAATTTTTTGTTGTTGTTATTTTAATTTATGCTTCTTGTTTAAAATTGATGGAATTTCTCTTTGATTAAAGACTTATCCTGTCATATACACTTCTATAAATTATTTAGCATTGTTTAAAACATTTTCTCAACATTTTTTACAGTTAATGTGATTATTTGATATAATTTTCTATGCCCTGTGGTTGGAATTCTACACCGTCTATATTGTTCATAATATTTCTTCATTTACTCTTTCACAGGAGCAAATATCTATCAGAGACGAGTTGTAGGCTTGAGTTATCATACATGTTAAACTTGCCAGTAATTATTCAGATGACCTATAAAGAAATATTAATTACGTTTGATTCATAAAAAATAATAAGTATATAAGTATTATAATGATTTCAAAAACAGTAAATTCAGTAAATCTTGACCATAATCTCTTCGCTCATAAACATGTTAATTCCTTAACCCTACATCTTCTCACTTACTAAAAAAAAATAATTGTGATATATGACTCTCTAGTCTATATAAAAACTTTTGTAGCGGAGTGGAGGCATCGCAGGCCAAAAAGTCATCCATTCTAACTAAAATAAGCTATAAATAGAAAAATCTATACATTACTATGTATTTACCCTGAATTTACAAAGTCATAAGATTGAAATGCAAACTGTAGGTATCACGGAATTTAAAATTGGTCACGTGTCCTTAGAAGTAGTTAAAGAAACAATTGAAATCATAATTACTACGATATTGAAGTAATTAAGTACATATATACTAAAGACTAAGCTACATTTCTACCTTGTATAAACCTCTTTATATAGTTTCTTTATTAAATTTAAAAAAAAAACATTTAATTTTCACATAAAAGGAAAAATTTAAGTTACAAACAGCCGTGAATAGTAGCTCGGGATTCTATAACAGTTTACATAACGTTAGTTTTAGTCGGTTTATTCCAATCAAGCGGAGTAAATAACAATTTGATATCACCCAAATTCCTTTATAAATCGCACAGTTGAGCTTTTTACATACTATATTTTTTATCTTTACAAACACTGAACACCGAAAGCTTACACACATTGACGGCATCGATCGAAGCATCTAATTACTTTAACACTTTTAGAATAGTTGCAAAAACACACAACAAGAGAATACGACATCGAAACACTTCCAAGAGCTGCGACACTAATAATTCCCATGCAGATGTTAAAAGAATAGACAAAAAAAGTCCAAAGACGTGGTATAACTTATGACAGTTGCGGCGGATTGAAAAAACTTGATCGATCGCGTTATACCAAAATATTATTTTTTATCTAAAGTTACTAATAAACTACTATAAGTCAACAACGAAGAGCGGGCTAAAGTCTACAATATAGATCAAAGATTAGACAAACGTTTGGAATAGTTTACTATATGAATGCTACTGACGAGTACATACTAGAAGATGGTACTACAAAATCGAGTAAAGACAACGTTCGTTTATTGAAGTATTGTTTAGTACTAAAAATGTCAACGTTACTCGATAATTATAAACTAAAGACTTAATAAATTTCCTCTGCAATTGGATATTAAGTGAAACAGGTTTATATAATTTAAAATAACAGGAAATCGAAATGGAAACATTGGTCGTGTTACGCAAACTTGAATCTTAATATCTATTATTGTATATTCAGAATATCTACGAACAACTGTTTAGCTAGAAATGCCATGCACGATGCATATACTATATAATTATTATTTTAACATTATACGAGCTATACTAAGCACACGTACATGGTGAATACACTTATATAGATTATATAGATTATGAAGTGTCTTGTAATGCGAACGGACGACAGATGCTTGCTTGAAACATCTTATATATCATAATTAAATACTTTGTCTATTGTACCTATGCGTGCTGAAAATAATCTACCTAATGAAAGAACCTATGAAAATACACGTGCATATTTAGATAAAAAATATTTAAATATCTGATATATATGAGAAAAATAGCCTTTCTTTATAAATAATCGGAAATGAATAATTTGTTGTTTTTATTACAGAAATATTTGTCAAATGTCCTATTGATGATCCTACTTTTTGCTAACCCAAAACTAAAGGTAAGCTTTGTAGCTAACATAAATAATAACGATGACAATACATGATGTGCTGAACTGGTGTTAGAAGGTAAGAAGACTGGAGATCGAAGATTCAATAGTAAAGAAGCTAATGAAGAAGTGAGAGCATCCGCTTGTAGTCGCGGCTTAATTTTCATTATTCATATATCACAGCTTTTGACGATAACAAATCTTTTGCATTTGTAGCTTTAATTCAAGTGGACATAATATTTCGAACAATTATTGCTTTTCGTTTCCATCGGCTGTCACTCTTCCCTAATGATTGAGCTAAATCATTCTGCTATAGATATAATGATTATCGGATAACAATTAATCCGGTTTTACTTGTTAATTATCATTATTTAGGACCGTTAATATCCTATAATAATAGGATAGCAAGCAATAATATAATAGCAAGTTCTTGTTTGCAGTTTCGAATTGTATAAATGGTCTGATAATTGTGAATACAATGTTTAAAACGCTGCCAATCTCACTGTTCATTCCAACAATCAAGAAGCTTTAATAGCTCGAAAAATTAGCTCTCACTCACATGTTTAACATTATACCTAAGCGTAAAAACATTAATAAATATTAGAAACAATTCTACGCTAACATGGACCGAGGGCAGCGCATTGAAATCTTTAGGTATATCTAATTATAATTATTATACTAAAATTATCTTATTAATACACATGCAAGAAAGTAACGGACAACGTTGGGGAATCTGAGAGATGCCTAGACTAGAACCGGTCTCAAAGATTGTACAAACAACAATTTTATCTAAACTGATTTCGATGTTATTATTAAGGCTAGGTTTGAAGGTATGTACATTTGAAATGGTTAACATTGATACAACACTCATAGACACTGCTTAAGCACGCATGCAAAAGATTTAGAGACAAAAGTTGAAGGTAGAAAGTCAGCGTAAGCCTTAGTACACAGGGACACGGGATCGGTTGGACGCAAGCCGATTGGAATTTGGATGAAACAAATATTTATAAAGACACGAAATACATTGTTATTTCAATGTAAGCCGAAGAGATAGTACAGGCGAGAGAGTCTACACGCGTGCTAGCATATATTACAATATCTCCATTTTAAATAAATTACACCGTTTCTTCTCTAGTTCTATATTTCACTTTACACTTAAATAACAATATATCACAAGCGTCAACATATAAAATTGTTTTCTCTCTTTTTTTTCATTTTCTTCAAATATCCGGTTCGATCGTTGACTGTCCGTGTGCATGACTTTTTGACCCTACGTTCGTATGCGTATCTGATGTTACGGGGTTGCTCTCCGAAACGTTCTCTTCATTATGAATGTATAAAAATATTATTGCTCATAGTACAGCACCAACGCGCTACTAGCCAACTACAATATTTTTTCTATACGAAAAAATTTAGAATCCCAATTTCTCGTAGGTTTCGTGAGCGCGAACCATACGTTACTAATGAATGAAACATTATCGTCTGTTATATTTTGGATTTATTTGGGGATTGCGGTGTGTGTGGGTGTGAAACGTCGTAACAATGACCTTAGCACAGCTACATCATGTATTCAGATTATGATTATAATAAACGCAGTATGTGAGCGGGGCGGGGCGAGTGCAGCGTCACCGGTCGCTCACTGCATAACGCACTTGCTCTCGATTTGCGACTTCAGTTCGTTCACTTGCGATTCGATGGTGTTTTTCAGTTCTGAAATGTTTTAAACATACCATTATAAATTGAAACACGATCTAATCTAACTTACAAGAATAATATCTCTTACTACAATCCATTTGTACGTATGACTCTTTTGTACAATGAGCTCGCATCAAAGCATATCTCATTAGATATATTTGGCCATCGAGATTATAAATTCAAAAGGAAAATTAACCACATTTTATATCTATGACTATTTAAAAAACATTCCCTAAATGATATATCAATATTCTTCACTATATTTGCCATCTTGGTTTCTTTTCCATAGGTTATTTTTAGTTTATATAGATGAATTCATTTTCACTTATTTTTCAAATATTTATCAATATTGAATATAGCATAATTAATATTTTCAATATTACTAATAGTGTGAGTTGTACTGAGGTGCTAAAGCGCTGTAGGTTCTCAGTTTAGTATGCTCCTTATTATTATAGTTATAATATTATTCATCACGGTCTGTTGCATTATCTATACTTGTAAATAAATAACGATTCATCATCGCCCAGAAATATCAAAAATTTGAAACTTGATCTTATACGTTAGTCGCCCGACGGCTCACATAATGGTGTATTGTGAAAACTTTCTACAGCTCCTAAAAGGATGGATAGAACCGTGCCCACGTCGAATGGTTCGTGGTTCTTACAAGTATTCTATTACTTATTATATGGCTCTGCTCTGTAAATAAAATAAAAACATATTATGCACAATACTAACTGGTGAATTCGTCCTGGTCTTCAAGCTCAGCTTCCGCAGCCAATTCTTCGGGAGTCTTCTTCTTCCTCATCAGAGGGTTGTCTGGCTCAGCCTGTTGTTGCTCTACAACTTCTTCCTTCTTGGGAATTTTGTACTGGAATGACAAAAAAGATCATTATAATATGAGTGAATACATGAAATGTAATACATTACATTATCCTTGTTTTACTAAACTAGATATTATCAATAATACAATAAAAAGAGATGCATACGATTAAAAATCTAATCAACAACTGATAGTGTGTTTTACATTAAACATCACAGAAATAAATAAATGTGAGGACACAATGTTAAGTGTGACCATCCAACTTCAAACTATCATTCCATGTATTCTGTTTATATAAACAGCTGACATACATGCTTATATATTTAACATTCAAACATATAACTAACCCTTATTATGCTCATTACATAAAAATTAAGTATGTGTAGGTTCCACGACCTCTCGACTCGATAGTAACGTTTACTTCAACTGCTATACGAGGCTTTTATGAATCGAGTCGATAGAATCAGAATGGGCGTAAAAGAGTTTTAATGAGGAATATCAGTTATATAATTTTTATGCAATACTTTCCCAAACCTTACATTTACTGCTATGGTTAAAATGCGATATTGTTTTTATTTTAGTTCTTTATAAGTTTTAAAGTTTGACAACAATCTCAGCTGTTAAATGACTATGTATTCTAAGATGATAAACTCGCTAAACCTAGAGAAGGGCTCCTGGAACACACAGGTACTTGGTGACATTCTACTTGCCACTTGCTATTTGTAACTTGCCAGGTATTATAAAATATTCACTACGAATACGAATTTAAAATCAAACGTATTTTTCTTAAACAAGCAATCTTTTAGGATATATAATTACTAGACTATCTCACCATAATACTTATAATACAATAACATAATACAATGGTATATAGTTCATACAAGAGTCAATTGTAAAGAAGATTCAACAGCTTTTCGAATGGAAGTTACTTCACTTGTTACTCTAAATTCATAATTTAATACAATTACAGACACCTCATTGGACTTAAGGTACCAATTAGATAGCGGTCGATTCACAAAACGTTGAAATCCTCAACCGTCGTAATTAATATAAAGTGAGTCTATTCTGTCACTGATAGAGTTTTAAAAAAATGTCGAGGCAGCCATAATGGAGTAACTGTGTTCTCTTTTGAATTATTAAATTAATTATTGTCTGAATTATTTCAATTTCATAATTAGTATATTGAAATTATTAACATTAGTGTGGTATGTGAAAACCTATTGGCACTCGGAACAATAACTATACACATTTTTATACAGTTTATTAAGTAATTAAACATATGATGAGCTGCACAGTCTGCACCACAGGTCTGCACTACGCATCGCTAGCCGTAAGACGCGCAATCGCATTACGGTCGCTCACGCGTGCGGTAGCATGTCATGACGCGAAATCATAAGTTTATCTCCTGCCAAAAAGATACCGCTCAAAGCGCTTAAAGAAGTTTTCGCTTCAACAATCTTGAATACACTTTCTTCTCATGCCCACCTACTACAAATAATGCTCACCTACTTACAATACGGACAGAACAGAAAATAAATATTGATATTTGCTATTATTGATTAAAAGTTATTTAAAAATATTTAATTACAGACATATTTAAATCTTGTTAAACTCGTGATGGTTGTGTGGTTTTACTAATGGAATGTCGATTAGATGGTCGCAGGCTCGAACCCCGGAATGTTTCAGAATTTGTGAACATTTACTCATTTAAATTGGGAGCACTATCGGGTGATGGTGAAGGAAAATATCGTGAGGAAACTAAAACCTGGGAAATGTTCTTTTAGTATCACCATATTTAGGAAAATGTAGAATTGTAGTTTTCTCGGGGTTTTAAATCGCCAATACGTCGTAGGCTGGCGTGGTGATTATACCCATACCTTCCTTGAAGAAAAATTCTATTATCTTACAGAAGATCTCCTTACAGATTCTAGACTGACACGGACAGCGTAATAATAATACTCGGAGAGCGTGAAATAGACTGTTTATTTATATGACCATATAAGGTATTTAGAGACGCGATCGTTCATTTGTTTGAACGACATTCTATTTACAATATGTACAAAGGTTTCAGCCAGTCTGCCAAAGAGGATGACATACTGGGTAGCTACATGATATATTATATTTCGATTAATGACCTCAATATTTTTTAATTATGTGATAAATGATTGGCAATGTATCAATTGATATTAATTGTAAGTTTCATCCGTCTCGAACAGATGGCGCTTTCAATTAATTTGTTGACAGAAAACTGTGGGACCGATTGTTATAGATATCTCATAGATGGCGCCATATTTTAATTTTGATTTTTTCAATTTTTTCAATCATCAAAATTTTCCAATTTTAATTCAACATCTAATAACTGAGCCACAGCAACGCGTGGCCCCCTCACCTCATATAATAAAATATTTAATAAAACGTTAATTAATAAAACATTGTGTATATATTATTGTGTATGTATTAAAATTATAGTTCAGGTTAAACAAGCGATGGAGTTCTACTTAATTACTTTACAGCAATAAATATGGAGACAGCATAAGTTCCAGTCTAATTACTAAGCCAACGTTATATCTTATCACAAAAATTCTCAATAACGTCGCATTTTTTCTTTCGAACTGACTATGCTATTGACCCAGCAAGGTCTTAACAGGTTCGCCGGGCTACGATATAACATCGCATTGATTTGAGGGTTTGTATGAATTTCGTAAAAATAAAGGAAGAAACAAATTATAAAGTTAAACCGATGATGATTTATACTTTCTATCAAAAGAAGAAAAAGATATAATATCAATAAACTTAAGTACCAACTTAAACAATAAATTTATTTTTGAAAAACCTTTGACAAACGACATCGTTTTCCTCAAAAGTTCTATAACAGAAAATCATAAAATCCAGATCAACGGATGTCGTTCAAAATGGAACAAAAGAAATCTAGCTCGAGAAAAACTTCAATCAAACAATAATACAAAGAAATAACCGATCAGAATAATGCATAGTAGCACCTCGGGACCGAGCCGAGTTTATACAGAAACCGTCAAATTGACCTCGCGTGGCAACACATAGCGTTCGGAAATCGGAAACGGAGAGACCGTTGGGAAATTATTCGAAACCCGAGCTTCCATGAGGACGTCAAGTCTTGTTAATAACACTGTATTTGAGGTCTTTATTGAGGAGTTCTTCATTATTTTAATAATTTGTAACTGTCAATTATCGTAAACATATTCGCATAGATAACTATTCTTCTTTCTTTATTTTATTCTTGGTAGCCAATCTTGTAGTAGATGATTACTGCCATTGTCGAGGAAGTAAAATATTATAATTTTCTTGTGATTATTTCAATGAACTAACAAGATAATGGCCTTCTTGTTAGAAATTTCCAAGGAGTTTTTGTGGCAAGTCAAAATCCATTATGCGTGGTATTATTTCACATCTATTTCCCTTCCCATTCTTACAAACTGTATTACGTAAAACATCACCAATATTACACAGTGTAGGGGCCAAATAACACTAGATTATGAATAA
Organism: Antheraea pernyi; assembly: GCA_015888305.1. Classification (NCBI taxonomy): domain Eukaryota; kingdom Metazoa; phylum Arthropoda; class Insecta; order Lepidoptera; family Saturniidae; genus Antheraea; species Antheraea pernyi. The sequence continues at coordinate 155,695 of MU159453.1, read as the reverse complement.
AATATTAAATCCACTATATGACATTCCAAGATCCCGATCCAAAAGTCCAAGATAACTATTAAGAGGTAAAAGTTATTTTACATGTATTACGTTATAACAAGAGACTGTTCGAAATAGAAAAAACATTGGCAAATCTGCAAATTGTAAAAAGTAGTATGAACATATTTGTATAACAATACATATCAAACATCCCTTTCTTTTTAGTGCATTTATATCATAATTAGGATTAGCATTTTTAAGGTTCCGTAAGTTATAATGTAAAGGGGAGTTTTTGGAGGGATCTTGGCATGACATGAAGTGGATTTTATATTTTATTTACAATCTTATGTTATTTGACTCTATATTTTGTAATATTGGTGGCATTTTACGGTTTATTTGGTCATCCATTATGACCTCATGGTTATGTTTTGATCGATCAATCCACCAACAACAATCGAAAAAAACGTTAACTGATATAGAAACACAACACTGACTATAATTACGACTTATTATCCTTGTCCTTAGCCCAACTGTCTGAGAGGGTATACCCAGCATCTAGTCATCGGTCGCCTTTTAAGGCACCAAGATATATAAACAACCGTTACTTCTAACCAATGACGTCTCACGTCGCGCGGGATAAATAATGAATAGCCGATAACTTCAACCACTAGCATTTTGAGGTCATAAGTAACACTCCCGATATTGTCAATATCGCGGTATCGCTTATCAATAGTGGCTCCTCCGATATGTACTATATAGAAACGCATTCTATTTCATTCTCTCACAACCTAAACCTATATATACATTTATAGCTATCTTTTTTTCATTTCATAAAATCCAATTCACACCGTCCTAAAAGAAGTTTCACTCCGACAATATATATGTAGAAAAACATATAGAAAATTTAAAACTTTATAAATATTAAGCTAATAATGACAAAAAGTGAAGACGAATATCATTTTTAATAATCTCCAATGTCTTTTAAGCTTCTGCAATGTCGGTCGGCTTGTTACCGTCTACCGAGACGGGCCGTTCTAATGAGATCTCGAGGGGGTTGCCAGCGGGAAAAATACTTTCGGAATTAAAATAAATTCCTCCCCGGGCATACCGATGGCGCGATGTCGGTTTCTCTACGTATAATCAATTGAAGATTAAATATAAGAGGTTTACTAAGATTATTTTGGATTATTTCTTTTTTACAAAATTTCTAATTCCATTTCATTAATTCTCCGAGTAAGAAATGTTATGTAAGCATGTTTTTGTGTAACTATAGATGGTAACTCCGGATGATATCGTCTTGTGACATGTGCAAACTGTATAACTGTCATTGATTACTTATTTATGTTAATTATAATATGTTCTACAGTTTTATTTGGTTTAGTATTTCTTTGTTTCTCTTTCTGTTACTTTTTTATTTTCCTAATATTTTAAAACATGGTTTTAGGGTATCAATTAGTTTTATAACTTTATTTCTGTTTCAATTTCCTTATTTTTGAATTATTATGTTAAATCTTTAAATATGTAAATCGTTTAATATTTAGTTTTATTATTATTTAATTTATTCTTGGAGCATTCTGTGATCGTCTCTAATTATGACTACATTTATAATGAATCACAATAGCCCTACTTTTAATACATTTATAGGTGTTTCTCATGTTGATGACCCTAAAATAAATAAAACAACTGAATAGACTTTTCTAAACTCTTAGATAGTTCTACTACAATCATTGTTATATACTTTTATGGTGCTTACGGCATTGTCATTAACACCATATTTTATATAATTTAACAAAGTGATTTAGTATCTGTATAGAATCCACATTAATATTATAATGTTTAATTTTAATTACATTTATATTTTATGGTGCCTTATGAGAATTCATTGATTGATCGTTTATTGAACTTTTAGCCTGAAATGGCTGTTACATACACCGATGTAATACGCCAAGAAGAATTAGTTAATAAAGAGTTTTTTTTCTGAGATATTATATTAACATTAATTTTAATATACTCTTTTATATCATTTGTATATAGAACTTATTCAAACTTTAACTTATGGTATTTAATTTCTCCGTTCGAACTTTTTACTCCGTTCAAAACGGTTAAAATGTATAAAAACATTGCTTTTACGTTCGTATTAAAAAGTATAAGTTCTCACATGTATAAACACGCTATATTTTCCTTCTTTAAATGCACAGATATTTGGAGCTTCCAGTCAGATTTCAATAATTCATTTTACTTTATACAGCCTATTTATTGAGGAAAATTATAAGTTGTCTATAATTATGCTATAACCATTTGGAGCAGAGCAATTATCATAAAAAGTGTAGGTAAGAAAGAATACTATGCGATAATGAAGGAATAATGCGGGCAAGCCTTGTAGCTCGGCGCGGGATATTGCATAAGGTTAATGAACTATAAAATTATACGCGAGTGGAACTGTAGGGCACAGCTAATCTATTTCTAATTTTCAGAACATATTCACACTATTTACATCTTTATGATTCATATTATTCGTATAATGTATAGGAGATAATTTTCAGAACTACTATCTTACTCTGAAAATTGATTAATAAATTGTAAGTTTGTAATAAATTGTAATGTTTTTGAATGGTATAGATTATATTTCAATAACGTGTATTAATTACAATTAATTTTCATATTATAAATAACACGTAAAAATCCCGAGCGAATACTAATATGGTACAAAGTTTATGAAAGTCGTACGACATATATACTTAAATTTCAAAAACGTGTACTTTAAAATTATTTTTTATAGAATGAATATAATTTTTTTTCGTCTTACGTCTGGTATCCCTACGGAATCGGGAGGGATCCATCTAATGAAAGCTTTCGCGAGGCATACTCCACTTGAATTATTAAACATCATTTATTTCCTTAGTTGACACTCTTATAAAAATATTTTATATATTTTCTTCACTGTCGCTAAAACAATCTATATTAATAAATCTGTAATTTTGTTTGTACGTGTATCATTTTTTATACAAAATTTTGTAATGTCAAATTATCGGATACTGGACATGAACCTTAGATAAAAATAAATATTTTTCAGTGTGAGTTTAACATTAAAATAGCTTGATCAAGTTTTATGAAATTATGAATACGAGAAGTGTCTTTGTTTGAGTTTTTGGCGAGATTTTAGAATGTTATGAATGGATTTCATCGATTTTATATTTTATTCATAATCTAATGTTATTTGGCTCCATACTTTGTTATATTGCTGGTGTTATATGTAATATAGTTTGGTTATTGTTACATAAGTGACGTGGATGGGAAATAATACCACGGCGCATGGATTCTCACTTACCACAAAAACTCCTTGGAAAGTTCTAGCAAGAAGGCCACTATTTTGTTAGTTCATTGAAATGAGCTCAAGAAACTTGTGATATCATTACCTACTCGATAATGCCCGTAATAAACTACTAGAAGATTAGTTGCCAAAAAAGTGTTTTTGTTAAATGAATATACCATAGGCCTTATCAATAAATAATACATTCAGAAATAATAAAATATGTTTAAATTACAAAACGAAAAGAATTACTTCATTAAAGTAACAAACGTGTACAGAGTCGCGGGTACAGCTAGTTTATATTTAAATAAGGAGCTACCCGCGTCTTTGTCCGCGTTAAATTACAATATAAAATTTGAATAACAATAAAATACAGCCTATTGCCACCTAGTGACGAGTTACAATTAAACCGATAGCATAATAACTTACTTTATGAAATAAGATTTAGGGATGTCAACTTCAATGGGCCTCCGTCAGATAGTTTAGGAAATTATACATGTAAAGTGTATTAATATATATTTGTACATGTGTAAATAGAGAACGTTGATTCAAATACAACGTCAGAAATGTATTTTTTAACGATTCCTATTTGCGAAAGATATGCTATGGTGATAGCCATCGATACATTGTTTTTAAACTGAGTATATTTTCTACTTGTCTTACTCTCGTTACATTTTCAACTCTCAACAGGTGACTTCTGTAAAATAAACCTTTATTGAATTGTATAATTTACCTTAAAATTAACAAATAATGACTAAAATATATTTAGTAGAAGAGGTAACGACATTTTAATTATGTAATACGGTAGAACCAGGATAAGGTAAAAAAAAATACAAAAAATAATCTGCTCCCGTCCCCTCAGAACCTAAAACCTCTATTACTTAAAATACGCAACCTCTATAACTTAAACTAATAATTTCAATATTAGCCTTCAGTTACTTAAATAAATGTTTCGACGAGCTCTGTAACATAAACTGTCTGCCAATGAGTCATTTCGAATAAATATACAAAAAAAAAGTTTCTTGAAATTTATAGCTTGTACGTATTTACAAGTTAAATTGTAGGTACAAAAATTAACAACACTGACATACGCTGATAAATTAAAAGCGATAAAAGCGGTGAAAAGTGGATTAAAAAGGAAAGATGTTGCGGCTCAGATTGGAATACACGGAAGTACATTATCACTTATAATAAAAAAAGAATCTGAACTCTTGAAGAAATGATAATCTAGAGAAAGTCTTTTATATAAAATAAAAGATGAAAAATTGCTGAATTCCCTATTTAGGAGCAATGTTTATTTACGCGGTTCAGTGTTAAAGACCCATGTGTGAAAGAAAAAGAGAAGAATTTGCCAATTCACTAAAAATCCATAATTTTAAAGCTAGCTGGTTACAAGGCTGGTTACAAAACTTCGAGAGACGGCATGATTTCGCCTTCAAGAAAGTGTGCAGCGAAAGTGCGAGTGTAACATAAACCCCTGATAAGTTAAAAACTCTATAGCTTAAAATATTTTGTCTTTCCCTTGGATTTTAAGTTATCGAGGTTCTATTGTATTTAGATATAACCTTTTTATTTGTTCTGGTTGCTGAGAGACGTTACCTTACATACTTTTTGTTAAAAATAAGAAATCCATAAGGAAAAACATTGTAACATTAGACAAATATAAAGTAATAAAGAAATACGAGTTACAATGTTACTCCTATGATGGTTACAAAATAGATACCACTCGAAATCTCTCGTAGATCTGTTGAATCCTTTATAATAAACAGTTTCTCTCCTGTCCGAAGGTGACAGTACTTGTACTTACTCATAATATTATATTGTTTTTCGTTGGATTTTTTTCATTCTTCCCCATTTTTATTCGACATTGCACCAATGAAGTCAACCTGACTCGATTAGGGAGTCGCGTTGGGTAACGGACTCCCTACTAGAGTCAATTTAACCTCAATGAGCTTTTCTTCTCTCTTCTTCTTCTATCTTCTGCGGCGAATTAAGCATTGGTGATGTTTGCATATTTTATTAACTACAATGAATCAGGAATTATAAAAGAAATATGTGTATCAAGGATAGTCAATATAATTTAAATCCGTTTTTTGGTGTTTGTAATCTATATATATATATACATAAAATTGAAGCGACTTGTTTATTTGAGTTAACTTTGAAACGACTGAATCGATTTTGACAAGTTGTGGTGGTCTAGTGGATTGACTGGTGGAATATCAATTCGATGACCACAGGCACGAACCCGGGCAATTACCAACGAATTTTTCGCAATTCGCGTGCATTTATTAATTTTAATCGGTAGCACTATCGGCTGACGGTGAAGGGAAACATCTTGAGGAAACTTGAACCTGAGAAATGTTCTTATAGTACTACTGTATGTGGAAACACATATAAATGTGTTGCTTAAAGTTTGAAATCGCCAATACGTCGTAGGCCAGCGTGGTGATTATCTCCATACCTTCCTTCTGGAAGGTCTATGGCCCTGCAGTGGGTGGACCAATTACAGGCATGATTATGAAGGTTTTTACTGGCAATCAGAAGAATCGTCAAAGTATATGGTGGTAGAGCCACGGTGAAACTATTACTGGTTTCAGCATAAATGGGTCGGCTCGCTCGGGATAGTACCACCCTTTCGCAAAAAACCGACGTGAAGTAACAGTGCTTGCATTGTCGCGTTTCGTTCGGTCAGTGAGAGCGCCGGAGACCCACCTCCCCTCCCCTCTCCTCTCTCCTCTCCCTCCCCTAACCCTTCCCCCAAAGAGTGGCAACGCACTTGCGACTCCTCTGGTGTTGTTAGTGTCCATGGACGGTGGTGATCACTTAACATCAGGCGACCCACCTGTTCGTTTGCCACCTATGACATAAAAAAAAATCTAAGGTACATAACACTGTGCTTTATCGTTTAAGCAATCCTAATGATAAATATTAACAGTGATAATTTTTAGTTATATAGGTTAAGTATTATCGAATAAATTACACAATAAAAAGAAGAAACAAAACAACAAAAAAAAAATAACATGTTTTTCCTATGAAACAAGAAATCAATTACACGAAAAAATCTTTGTATATTTTAAAAGCTATTATTGTTAAGTGTTGTTACTCATTGGATGTGGTTAGATTCTTTCATAAAACCTAAGATTATAATAAATTATATCAATTTTCTAGTACTACAATTGTTTAAAACATTTATTTTTTAACCAATAATTATATCAGTGTAGTTTGCTATATTTGTTTACTTTTTCACTCCAGTGTATGTTAGGCGATCTATGTTTATACATACTGTATATAGAACGTAGGTCAATGGCCTAGTGTTTATAAATAAAATTGATCAACGCTGTCCAGGGTTCAATTTCCGCTTAGATGGGTTGGTAATGCGTTTAGAGCGTTCCTCGCTTAACGGCCCCCGCCGTTCCGCCAGCGCCCTCTCGTGCCTCGGTTGCAATCGCTCAGTAAATTGAACTGTACAACGCGGTCTCGAACTAATGAACGGGGTGAGATCCTATCATACACATACTATAGTTTATAGTATACTTTAGAATATTAGTATACAACTACAGCGTGTTCTAACGTATTCAGAATTCGTATACGTTTATTATTTGAATCAAATTAGAAGCAGTGTAACGAATAATATAAATCTTAACTTAAAAGGCTTTGTGTAAGTTACCTAGTCACATGTGGTGACAGTGGAGTAGGTTTCTAAACAAGTAGTAACCGAGAGAGGACAGGATAGGAAAAGGGAGTTTGTTGATGAGTTGGATGACTTTAAAAATCTTGTCGGAAAAGGCTGGACAAGATTATCACAGAGCCTTAACGAACGGCGTAGTAGCAATGAGCAATGCAACAGTTTGAAAAAAATGATTGATTAAGCTTGTACATTTGGTTTTGGTAGATGCTTAACCATTTTAGTCCACTCATATTAACTACCCTTACACCTGCCTAGTTTAATATCTTGAATAGCTCTATCTCTATATTTAACATCATAGCTTCTTTAGTAGACACCTAACATTAAGAGAGATTGTTATGAAATAGAGGGCGCAGTGGTTTATGTCTTTGCTGCTTTCATCGCGCTGAGTATTGTAGGTTGAAATGTCAAACAAGACATTTATTTTTCTAAGTCAAATAATACTTTGCGCTTGTTAATGGAGTATCTATAAAGACTGCCACGACAGCTGTCTTTTAGGATAACGCAAAAATTACAAACATCGGCTGTCAAACATAACTTTCAAAGAATATTACCCGTATTAATCAGGTTTGTTAGTGTTTTGTTCAGAAGTTACATATAAACATAATGCTATAACTCATAATGCAACTGAAAAAGGATTTAGATTTTTAAGTAATTTTAAGCGACAAGCTGTTCACTCGGTTGAGAAATCAGAGTGTTGCTGGGAAATTGCTATGGGGTTGTAGTATAGGGAGACGGGAGCCGAGGCGACGAGGGGCTTTAGAGAATGATGTGTCAACATGTACTGTAGGCAAAAATATTGTATTTATTCCCATATTTTATTTTATTAAAACTGACATAATTTCTATAATATTGAATCATAATAATATCACTGAGAAAGTTTGTGAACATTAATTGAAATTTCATACTCTTTCATATAATAACTACTGATCAGAAATTGGTTAAATTTTAAAATAATATAGTTCGTTAATAACATATAAACTATAGTTTATAAAGGTATACGTAATGAAATCGCCAATGACACTAGTTATATATAATTTACTAGCTGATTTTAATATCAGAAACGATAAAAAATTTATAATTCCATAAATCAGGCTCGGTAGGACAAGTTTATCAGATAATATTATTAAATTCTATAACAAAATCTCAAATCAAATGTATTGTAATAACCATACCTTTTTTTACAAGTATATTCGGTAAAAAGATTACCCAAAATGCGTATTTTGCCAGTTCTTCTCACATGATAAAGTATTTTCGATTTCAATAAACACATAGGTACTGTGAAATTATAGCGCAAAAAAGTATAATTAAAGCAAATAATCGAATTTTTTTGCTGCCATTACACCGATGTTGTCGGACGAGACTAATGTAGCGGAAACTTCGTTCTTTGTCGACCGTACCGTACCGCTGGCGATTTATTTTGCAAGCCATACAGCGACCTGTTACACGCTATTGATTTTTATTGAGCAATCGTTTTCGTTTTTCTGTTTCCGTCTGTATTGGTATTAATCGTTTGCCAAAAGCTGTTCAACATTGTTTTGTACTTTTATGTGTTCACGCTTTGACCATTTCAAAATTGGTGTCTATGGTTAATAACAATGGTACCTAAAAATTCCAATTTAATTTTACTTACGTAAAGAAAAACCTTCCGAATATGGTATTTTAGTAAAACATTCTCTAAACTACGACAATATGGTACAATATATCCCATAACATAATTCTTAGTTATCTGTTTAGTCTGTAAGATACTATATGTGCTTAGTGATTTCATTTACCTTATTATTATTTCGCTTACACTTAACGTATTTTCAGACCTACATTTTGTATGGTCATTGCTCCGCTCGTAATGGTCGTAGGGTGATGTTAAATAGCTTATAACCTTCTTTAATAAGCGTATGGGTTAAAAAAAGATTTATTCAAATCAGACAGGTAGATCCAGAGATTATCGCGTACAAAAAAAATAAAAATACTTTGAGTTTTTCACAATATTTTTTCTACTTTTGTATACTTTCAATCTAGAAAGAAAGACTGACTCTTCAGTACAGCTGCCGGAACATAGCTATAAGTTATTGCTGACGGATTTACAACTTGAGAGTGGTAGCTAGTCGTGAACGCTTAAAAAAGTTCTAGACCATTATGCTGTGTGTTGTGTTGTGTTGTGATAAGACCTATCACGATATTTTCTTTCACTAAAAGGATTCGAACGTACGTCGGTCGATACAGTGTCTGAACTTACTAAGCCCTGGGCCACAATTGCTCTGGATAAATTTAGGGAATAATCATAAATTTATATAATACTAGTGGTAGTTGAATCTACCTGACCACTCACAAAAAAATCATCAAAATCTGTTCAGCCGTTTAAGAGGAATTCAGTCATACACGGACAGAAGAGTTATATATAAAGACTATTGTGTCTGTAAATACAGTCTCTGTGAGTTTAAAGTAATATAAAAAGTTAGTAAACGTTGAGATAACTCCTCTAATTCCGTTCAATACAAGCGATGAAGCAAGCGAAAAGTAACGTAGCGTTCAAGTGTTTACATGAACTAACAGTGTTTGTCGCGACCGTTCCTCCTGAAAGCTGGAAGTTAAATAAAGCTTAAGTAGAACTTGACGAAACGATTTATTTACTTAGACGAGTTATTTTTTATTTTTGTGTTACTATTTTAAAGTTTTATCGGTCTTCTCCTGGTTTTGAAGTATTGTTTTATTTTTAAAACCAGTTTCTATGAGATCTCCTGGTAGGTATAATAAGAATTAGCTGTGCTAGTGGTTCTGTATGTATTTAACATGCAAAAATCGGTAGTCTTTTTCATTTATTTTTATTAAGTATAATTTCTTAAAATATTATAGAAAATAGATTGCCAAATGATACTCATATAGACTTTTTATAGACGAAATTTCATAAAAATCGGCTGAAAATAAATGCAATATTTGTAGGTTTTCTTTTGATGTTTATTACGTGTGTATGTTATGTGACTTTTTATAGACGAAATTTCATAAAAATCGGCTGAAAATAAATGCAATATTTGTAGGTTTTCTTTTGATGTTTATTACGTGTGTATGTTATGTGTAGATAACTTCATAAAAACCAGTCAACACGAGCATGTTTAATTGTGAGCATATTTTATAATAGTGTAGATTCTGTTGTAGTAAATAAAATGATATTTTTATCTTTTATTTATTTTAATAAGGCGTATGGTGAATTCGCGGCGACACCCTCTTGTAACTGACGGTTAACTTTGGAAGAGTCTCGTTCCATTGCAAGTTTTAATTGTTAGAGTGTCTCCGTGGAGTATGGCCACACTGCTCGCGGTTAGTAGCCACAATAAAGATATATTTCATTGTAATGCTGCATTGTAATTTGATTTACCAGTTTCTTCTACTAGTATGAGTTATTAAATGAATATACTATCATTAAAACCAGCTTTATCTCAAAGATAAGAATGATAGTGAATAGAATTTAGTATTTCTAACCACTTTGAGATAAACCTTTCATGTTGAATTTCTTCAATATCGTTTCGGATTCTGTTGTTAAACATGAGCTTATTCATTTCTTGCGAGTTTATCTATTTTATTTTTGATGCTTTTATTGCAATATTGAATATATCAGCCTCATTGTTCTTTGTTTTTAGCGAGTTATATTGTGAGTTTAATTGTGGTATTCTGATTCTACTCCATTGAAAAATCCATCCAAAGGTTGCCTGGAAGAAATTGCTAATAGCAATAAGGCCGCCCATTGTACCGTTAATAAAACGTGAATTTTTTTGAAATGTATATATATATATATATATATATATGCAATTGGGGTACAATAAAGTTTAAATAAATAAATATTCTGGACGTACAATAATCAATACTAATTAGTAGTACTAGTAATAGTTTAATTCTAATTAATCTATTTTCTTTTTGTGAAGTATTGTGCAAGTTTGGTTAAATTGTTTTATTTTTATGGTAAGGATTAAGTTTTTAGTTACTGAAAAGCTAACTGTGGCCAGAACGTGTGCGTTTATCTGTATAAAACGTTTGAAGTATTATACTTGGGGATACGAACAAAGAGTTTGTTTGCTTCAATAACTTGGGAGGAAGCCTTGAAGAGCTGGTTATGCAAAACATAAGAGCTAAGGAGTAATTCTTGCAATAAAATATTGAGACATCAACTAATGAAGCTTTATCCTATCACTTTTCTAGAACTGAATTAAGTAAAAAAGACTATGAAAATTTAAAATTAAGATATCTTTTCCTTGAGCCAATGTTGACAAAATAATCCTTATTTGTTGCTCCAAGTGTTATGCGAACACCTTATGAAAGTTAATTTAATAACTTTGGAGATATACTTTTGCAAGCAGACAGATGCACCGAGTTTTTAAAACTAGTTTTACTGCATCTATTATACTACATAAATCATCCTGAATTAATTTTAGAGATACGACGGTTCTACAGTTTTATTATAGTATAGATGTATGCATTGATCTTATATTTATTAGATCCACTACAAACAATGTTGGTTCTGGTATCAAATGACTGTGTGTGAGATTACTCCTCTTAGCCCTCACTGTACACATAAATTAATACCAATAAAATATCTTCAATGTACACATCGAGCGAATCGGCGTCAGTGGGACCACACCCACAAACAGGGGGACGACACAGCCTCTCGAATTAAATTTACTCACGATCTCGTTGTATGACGAGAAATTGTGTCTGGGAAATAATGTTATATTAAATTGAACTGTAATACTGATATTTGTTATATTTACAACTAGCGGGCCCGGCAGACGTTGTCCCGCCCTGATTATAAGAAATATATTTGATTAATTATACCAGAACGTTCCCCATGAATCACTTTCCCCACTGGTGAAAACCGCATAAAAATCCGTTCAGTAGTTTTTGAGTTTATCGCGAAAAGACAGACAGACAGGTGCGGTTGGGAACTTTGTTTTATACTATGTAATGATAACGGATGTGTTCATGTTCTATGCCTTTTATGATAAGCAATATGTTAAAGCTACCTATTGAATCTGGCTTAGAACTGTTTGGTGTGGAACTCCTATTCTTAATCTATTACATCTTACATCAGTAGGGTTTATCAGAAAGGTAAACGAACCTATTTTTTATTTTTTCAGAAGTAGTAAAGAGGAATGACCGATACTGCCACCAAAGCAACTGGGTATAATCATAGACTGATTGGTTTAGGGCGCGATGTTGATAGAAGTTTTCTATTATAGGTTTACTATAGGTCAATGGAAGCGATGCCGTCAGTTCACTTTAGTTCTATAGTAATTGGACTTTTAAACTAAAAGGAACAGCAGGTATAAGTCTGTGTTCTTTATGACGCTTTATAATTGACTAATTTTTTTTTTGACTTCGCTCGCGTTATTAAGATTTAACTTTTATCTGTATGTGTATGCGAAATTGTATAATGATTAGTTGAGTAGTGAAGACGTGAAAGCGTAACAAACAAACAAACTCATATTCACATTTATAATATTAGTGATGAAATCTTTATTGATTTGATAATATCTCCATGTGAGAATTATATAGGTTCGAGCCTTCGTAGAAAGTTCTAGTATTGGATAGTCAGATCACAGGTATCACTTTGAAGTGAAGAGTCAGTAAAGAGGAATTCAAGCAAAATATAGTCAGCATACTAAGAAAACAAGATAATAATAATTAACACATATACAATTAGACATATAACTCTTCGCATCAACATTACATATAATTACTGTCAAATGATTCTGTTAAATAATTAATATCCTTTATTAACTGTAAGGTTTATTAACCATTTGTTATGAATATTTAAGAAAGTTGTAGATTTTGTTATATAAATCGTTATTAATATTATAAATACGAATGTGAAGTGATACCTCAGCAATTTTGTTAATAATGCTGTTACAGAATTTTACGTTTGTTAAATTTTGTCATTACAGCCTAAACTTTATATAAAACCATGTTGATATTTATTCTCAATACTCTGAATAGTCTTCTCTCAAACTGTAGAAATGTTATCGAAATCGCTTTACTTGTTTCAGAAATGAGTCCGGACAAATTAACAAACTCTTCAATTTTATTGATATGTATAAAGTAAATCGCTTCCGCTCGCGAAATGGACAGCACCTCGATTTTGTACGAAATTACGGCCGGTCCTTTTACACAGACATTTAAGGCACAAATTTGATTAGCAGGAACACTTCCACGGCGCGTTAGCATAGTAATGGCTCGACTAATGGCCTACGAAGCCCGTAATGTACCGGCGACAGTTTTAAAGTGTTGCTAATTTATGTCGTTGCGAGGGTGAAGCGTGAAATTTGACGCGCCGATTGTAGTTTGCGACGAGTTAGCGAGTTAGTTGGAAATTCTATTGAGAGTAGTTGTTAAAAGATTCGAACTTCTAATTAATTATCTTTGTGAATCAACTTTAACGTCCGTTGTTACTCAGGTATGTTATATGAATTTAAATATTTATTTATTTTATTTTACAATCTACAATATTAGAAGTTAATTATTTATACAGTCCGTGATTATTTCTAAGCAGGTTAGGAGTCTTACTTTTATTGTACTAGCTGAAACCCGCTTTGTACTAAATAAACTTTCTAACTTGAATAAATAGCAAAGGGTCAATAGAATCCATAAAAAGTAGCCTAGAACTGTGTACAAAAAAATCCAAATCAAATGGTACAGTCAAAATGAGTTCTATACTTTTTGACTACTTGGCTGCGATACTCTCTTAAAATGTTTGGTACAGATACGAAATATTAATTATCGACTCGCCTTGTTAGATACTAATTAACATTTTGAAAAACAACCTTATGGAAGTGATACTCTGTGTTATATAGTCTAGTCGCTCACTAAAAATACATATCTAGTGCAAGCACACTTGTGAGTGTACTATTGATCCTAATAATTTCCGTAAAATTGTCTATGCTAAAGCGTAACTTATATTTAAAAAAGGCTCTTTGTATTCAAACTTAAATTTTCTATTGTTTATATTTGGCTTTTAAGGATGATAAGTTTAACCATTGTCATATACCGATACGAACCAAACTATGATGTGATTTAGTCTCAAAAGAATTGTATTTTCATTCCATATATACAGAAGATTAAGTATGTAATTTCAGTTAATAGTTTAAAAAATTTCTTTTGAAAAATTACGTTTTTGTAATATTTATGATGTTTAATAACACGACTGAAACAATAATAATGGATTATAAAATTATTTTTCGTATTTATTCGGATAATCTTTTGTATTTATCATAGCCTTTGTTTATTTTAACGAATATATTTCTTTGTTTGTTTGGTATATTTATAAATAGGTATTACCTATTAAGTATATTGTACACATATATTCAACTAACTCGTAGGTTTATGTCAAGAATGAAATTGAATAGTTATCTAAATATATCGACGGCTAAGACTAAAGCAATATTCGGTATTAATGATTATATATAAGTTAAACAAAACTGATATAAAGAGGACAATTTAATCCGTTGATGTTGTTTGAATAGGGTATTAAGCACGGTGTTTAATGTTTGGGTGAATGCAGCGCGCGTGCCGGACTGTGCGAACAAGGTATGCTGCGGCAAACAAGCTCACTCGGATATATATGTAATTTATTATACTGCATTCTAACTTTTGACACAATTATTTTTCTTTGTATTGTTTAATACATTTATATTATACATTTACAGTTATTTTAACCGAACAATTTAAATAACGATAGACCAACATAATCTTTTGTAATGTGTTTTATGGTTAACTCATACATTTGTGATTCTCCAATCTTAACTAGGAAAAGTTATATTGAAATTCTCAATGTATTTTTGTCTTAAATTTTAATATAAATCTACAATATTAGTCAATACTTCCTACATTTTTGTTGTGCACATTGTGTTCACCTATAAATAAGGTTCTATAATAACCAAAGAAATTTTACATAATTATATTTTAATTATGCACCATAGAACTTAGTTTTGTGAACATTAAATAAATAAACAGCATCTACAATAATTTCTGAATTGTTTTAAATGCCATCTATCCGCTAATTTTACGTACTAAATTGTTAGCTATGTACTACTAACATTTTATTTATGGTATAAATAATTTCATTTTTGGAAAATCCTATTTTGAATTCTGAGGGCAATTCCGTTGCATTACTTTTGTGTCTCGTTTGGTTATTGACTAAATAACGTAACCTAATTTGTAGCCATATAATTGATAACTATTATGTATGTAGCAGTTTTGTTAAAGGTATTTGAAAATAGTTTCGACGTGTCAAGTCTGCTAGTCGTGTCACGATTGTTCACGTTACTTTCATCACTTAAAACATTTCTGGGTTCGAAGAAACGGAAATCGGATCGATGTTGTAATCAAACCTCAACCTCAACATTTTGACCGTGACTCTAATGTGATTTTAGGGTTTTTTAAAATCTAAAGTTAGCGTTGGATTTAAAAGAATCCCCCATTGCTTTTTTATTAGAGTTATAGACCTGCCTCAAGAACGGTAATTATTCCGTTTACATAATAAGCGGTTCTATTTTTATCGAAAAAATATCCTATTTTCACTTTTAATAATACGTTATCCTAAAAATTATTATATAATGTAGTGATTTATGTTGTATAGTTTTTTATTACAACTGCAAAGTGAAGTACTACGACGTAGCTTTAGCTACGCCGTAACAAATACATTATTGTTTACTACGCCGTAGTATTTACTCAAGTGATGCTTAGTTAAATAGGCACCCTTCACCAATGTAAGTGAAGTATTCAACTGAGCTACATTTTTAATAAAGGGATATTTTTAACAACGTATTGCGTTATCATAGTTGCTTCTTTCTACATTAAGAACGCATAATACATTTTAGCTTCAATTAGATTCTTTCTAGAAAACCTTAGGCATTATCCTTATATATACAATTCTTCTGTCCGGTACAATTCTATATATATACTAAACTCCTGCTAAACGGCTGGCTTAGGTGGATTCAAGAATGGTTTAGATTCACAATTGAACCCGGTAGATGATACTGCGGTTGAATTTTAGGATTTATTTCATTATTTATTGACAATGTTCACCGGGCCCGCTAGTATTATATGTAATGTAAATTAAACAGATGACACTAGATTATCGCATATATCTAAGAATAAAAATGTAATAAAAATAATTATCGTTATTAGTTCAGTTTATGGTATACGAAAATTACAAGAAAATATTACGGCCCTGATACTAAAATGCAAATTGACTGGACAATTATCAATCTCTATTTCCTGGAGACCTAATATCCTAATGTAAGGTTGAAGTTTATCTCGTTATAGTTCTAGTTTATCTAGTTGGTATCTAGATATTGGAAAAAATTATTGAATAAATCCGAAATTACTCGAATTAAATCATCTCTCTTCGAAAAGGCAGCATACATGCGTTGCTTTAACTCATTTGCTGAGGCAGTTGTCGTGCTAGCAATTACAACTAAATATGGGTTGGTGCCAAAGTATGAAAGCGCGTGGCATTGCATACTAACGGGAGGCTATAATGTGTATGCGATATTTCTTTTGTGTTATTTATGACTATTATTTTAGTTTATAATAAATACTATTTTTATAGTATTTTGATTGAGTTTGTCCACCACATAACGCATGCTGTGGCAGTTTTTAAAGGCCAATGTGCCTATGCGTTTTTCATATATAAAGTAGATTCATGTTTAATGTATTAGTCACTAGCTGCCCTATAATAGTTGGCTTCATGCGCTACCGCGTGTCTAGATAAATTAATTAATAATTAAATAATACTTCTGCGAAACAGCTCTTTCAATTTTGATCATATTTTTGTACTTGTACTGTACAAAATCACCTGGATAGTTATTTTAACTATAAATAGCGCTACTTTAAGTACACTAAACTATCTCTCCAAATATTTTAGTATATTTATTGGAGTTCTCATATAAAAATATTTTTTCAACCTTACGAGACCTATATTTTTTTGTTTTTAATGTGGCAAGATAATGTTTGCTTCCTGGGTTTGCTAGTTTACTCTATGCATAGTATACTATAATATTTTTTTAATACTTTGAGTTTATGGATCTCTCAAGTATAGGTGCTGGAATACACAAATAAGTGCTTGACGACAGATTTTCAATTTAAGAGTAGTAGTTAGCGGGCGGTACACGAAGAAAAACCCTACCACAATTTAATTACAATGTTTTCCTTTACCGGACGGAGGCTTCGGATCAGTTGCAAGGATTCGAACCTACGTACACCGACGCTGTGTCCGAACACGCTATCAACTAAGACATCATCACTTTACAAAATACTTTATAATGAACTTGCCGACCCGGCGGACGTTATAATATAAAAAAAAACCTTGAAAATTTATATACTTAAATCTTCCCCGTGAATCACTTTATCTAATAGTAAAAACCACATGAAAATCCGTTCAGTCGTTATTGGGTTTATCGCGAACAGACAGACAGACGTGGCAGAGAACTTTTTTTTATAATATGTAATAGTATGTATTGTTGAGAATATATTATTAAAATGAATGAAAATAAGGGCTTTATAATGATTTGGTAGTTTAAAATATATTTTTTGCCTAAAATGTCAGACGATGTACGATCGAATGAAAAATGTCATGACTTTAAAAAATGGTGAAATATTTCTATGTGAAAAACCCTTTCAGTTCGCGTCGTACCCACCGGTAAAGTATAACGGATTCTTTAATTAAAATGAGTGAAACGTCCCCCTCGGGGGCTTTGTTTTATTTAATGAAGATACCGCGTTTTATATTCGGTACGCGATTAATGTCAGTTCTCAGGTTAATTTTAATGTATAAAAGGGACGTCTTAACCGGATTTTTTAATTAAGATTAAAAAAAAATATTTCTCTTTTTAACTTGTTCTCTTTTATTTCCTCCAAGTTATGAATTTCGTTTAGAAATATTACAATTTGACTTTATACTTGAATAATTTACTCTTGACTAGCTGATACCCGCGACTTCGTCTGCGTCGTTTATTATCTCAATTGTTACATCTGAAAGCGATTAGGCCGCGATTTCGACGAAAGCGCCCAGGCGGTTTGACTTTTTTCGACACTTCCAACAATTATCGTTATATTTCAACGACGGCGAACCTTGACAAATTATATACTTAAACCCTCCCCATGAATCACTTTTTATCAATTGCTGAAACCGGCATGAAAATCCGTTCAGTAGTTTTTGAGTTTATCGCGAACAGACAGACAGACAGACGTGGCAAAGGACTTTGTTTTATAATACGTAGTGATGTAATTACTATTAACATTACCGTGTCTATAGATAATAGAAATCAAGGAAAATTAAAATATTAACATGACAAAATAGTGGTAAGTGAAAGATAGTCAAATAATAATAGGCGTTAGCCATAGTAGTAATCTTTGACATCCAACAAAACTTAAAATTCAAGTAAAGAAGTATATTGTGATACTTCTATTGAACCGATGTTTTGTACTAATACTGTAAGATGGTCTCCAGAGCTTGTGTTTTATACTAACTTCTTTAAAATAGAAATCTAATATTAATCATCTATCGGTGTATTGTAATAATTGTACTTCATATGTATAGAATATATATGTATGTGTATATGTATAAATGTGATTGTGTATGTATTTATTTCTCAAATCACCTATCTCACAATTTTAGCTTGTAAGTTTGCATATGTGTGAGGCCTGCTAAGGTGCTTCTTGTAAAACACGCTGTGTAATCGTTTTCTAGCTACCAAGTTACAGGTTTTGCCTAGTTTGGTAGCCACTGTAAAAGTATGTGTAAAATTATATTTTATTTTATTTTTATATTGGGTGTAGTATTTCACTATCTTATATATTTCACTTAATATGAACTTATGCGTCTAATGTTCCTAAATTAAGCAGTGTATACTCAGTAATAAAGTGACTCCCTTTTGTTTTTGTCCTGTTTTGGGATCAGTCGTTGTATATGCAACTGCTGAGAGGCTTGCATGCCAGCATGATAGAAACGACTACCGATAGATCATAGATATCTTGGTAAACGGTATTCTTTTTGGATTGTCAGTTCGCAGGATTGTTTTTTTTTTGTGCTACGATAAAAAACTATATACATACATAAATTACATGGTTTAGATATGAACCGCTGTTTACCCTTCCAAATGATTGTAATTAAACACACAAAAATTCACACTCGTAACCCTCTCCACGTAAGCCTATCAACAACCAAATAACACGGAAGCCGAGAGCAGAACATAAAAGCTGCAAGCTCGCCGTGCGTTCTGAACAACCCTCGAGTGTTATCGAACAAATTACCCGTCGCGTGTGAATCGGCTCAAGAGTGCTTGACCCATATCCGTTTGGACTAATTGTCCGCGCGTTCCGTGAGGGTAGTTTGGAATGCTTTCAGTTTAAAATAACATATTTTTGGTAGCAGCTTATTTTGCATATTATGGTTTTCTCTGATTATCATTGCTTTTCCCCCGCAACTTTGTCGGCGTTTTTACGGTATAATCTGTCTTTTATTTACATATACCTATATCCAATTTCATTGCGATCTGATGAAACTTCAGAGGTCTAGTTATGCTTTCATAATTATAATGTTAGTTTGGATTACTACAATTAGTCGTGGTAGCCAAATGGATAGAAACTTTTGAAAAATTCTTTCTAGATGTCCGCAGTTATAAATCCTGACACGGAAGAAACGATAGATTTTAGGAATCTGCGTAGATTTACGTATTTATATTTAATGAAGAATATTGTTATTTGAACGCAATACAAAAGATTACATGAAAATATCAATGTTTGGGAAATAATGCTCACAGTACCATAGATGGAAAACAAAGTACTGCAGATTTCTTAATGCGGTACTCAAATCCGCATATTCCACTGGGAAGAGTCCTTACAAGGAATTTTACAATAACCAATTCTTTATATATGTATGTCAATACACTCTGCTTACTACAGACGTCACATCCGGGTTGAGTTACCATAAATTAAAATATGGTGTTACCTGTAATTCGGTCTTCTCTGAAACTCTAGTTTCATTATAGAATTGGAAAACAAGTAATTCTACGCAATAAGCTAATATCAGTCATGGATTCCAATATTACAGATCGTTTAATAAACTAGAGATTAAATTGGATGAACTATAGACAACCTAAGTCAGTTCATTGGAGTCAGTCAGTTGTTGAACTGACTAATTTTTCCTCGACGGTGGAAAAGTTTGGATTAATTTGTTTCCTGCATGTCCAAATAAATTTTTCATCAATACGTAAGGTATCTTAGTTTTAAGAATGAAGGTGGACGGATGTAAGAGTAGGAGAGGAAGACCGAAAAAGGTATGGATGGATTGTGTAAAAAATGATATTTTTATTAAAGGAAAACATGTTGTGCCGACCATGCTTAGTTGGAATAAGGGTAAGAAGATAATGGTGACATAAGGGATATTTTAGCAAGCTTTAATGGATGCCCTCAATGATAAATACTCAAGGCCCAAAAAATGCTAAAGAAGGGCTCTATGAAGAATAAAATTAAGTTACCTTATCCCTTATCTCTTGGCGCATCTTCTCTCGTTCCTCTTCCATCTTGCGATGTTTTTCCTTGCGGCGTTCCTCTGCTTCGCGGATGGCTTCTTGCCGTTCACGTTCCGCTTCTTCTTCCTTTTCCTTATCGTCGCTGTCGTCGCCATCACCACCGACTGCACCTGTGTTAAAAATAAGGCTATTCGTGATATCTGATATATTTTGTAAAAGTAGCTTACAGATTAACAGAAGGTAATCACTGATATATTGCTTTAGTACGACTTAATCCATCAGACTGTGATAGCATGAGTAATATTTCTCTTTCTTTATTTTTATAGTGATGGCGCTGAACATGATGTTAAGAATAATGTAATTTAATAACAATGGTGACCACTGAGAGAATTATAAGCAATTGGCAGTAGTCATTGGCATGCCGTTTCATCTGGGCTGATGTTACCCGCGTTCGCTGGAAGTATACACCTCATTCCTCTGCACAAGATCTTCGGGTGGTGCTAAAGAGTAACAAAGTTTTGGCCATTGCACTATTCTACATAAATTTAACCTCCCAACGATAAATAGAGTAATCAATCAATCGACGACAGTAAAAGATTGGCACTATTTAGCCATACGATTCAATAAATTGTCAAATGGGCCTGCAAATCTTTTGGTAGCTGAATATAAACTGGGCAATACCAAAACGTGACACGCCTTGTCTCGGTATTACATCTAGTGTATGGTGCTCTTAATCTAATCCTATCCTCTAGCAGCCTACCTCCCACTCTGCTATATTAATAAAAAAATATATACGAATAAACAGAATACAGGAAAAATGTGTATCCCTAAAGTGAACAATATTTATATGAAAAAAATCTGTGTAGCTCTGAGAACGCCACGGGCCAATTTGTAATATAAAATATGCAAATCTCCATGAAATTTATTAAATCGAACAAAAATAAAAAATACATTTGCAAACGTAATCGCTCGGGACCTTTCGCCCGGTCTCAGGCTGTCCCAAATCGGTTGGGCATACTAGCTAACATTGCGGCCGCCAGTTCAAAAACCTATTTCACGTCAATTTGAACATTTGTTACAATCGAGGACATTCTGTAACGCCTCCCATTCTTTAATAAAATGTAACTTTCCTGTATTTAGAATATTTATAGGATTTTTTATACAAATCTTTCTGTTAGGTTGTTGCAAAATTTTGCACGATGTTGTCTTAGATGATAATGCTAAAACATATGGTAAGCCAAGAGAGGAGATTAGTTCTCAAGTGAAGTTTCTTAAACAGCTTCTTGGTGTCAGATTTTCAAACTGAAAGTTGTAGCTAGCCTGACGGGTATTATACGGGTACGGGCCCAAAATATCTGTATGACAAGTTAGAGTGGAGACAAGATAAGCACAGGTATTTTTCATGTTCTCGTACCATGACTAATCCACTATCGATACCTCTCCATAGAACTACCGCTTTCAGAGGGTCATTTAAATATGCTGCCACTCGTTGTTGGAACAACATCCCACCACCATGTCGATCCAAAAAGAGTAAACTTAGCTTTAAACTCTCATATAAGCATTATCTACTGCAATTTCAAATGCAGTAATTTAAGTGACGTATAATGTATTCACGTAGTTTTATTGTAAAACCTGTTTATTGGTGTGAATTTTTTATTTTTTTAAATCTTTTTCCGTATACATTTACATTTGTTATGTTTAATCCTAAATTTGTGGTTACAGCATTTATTTCTCTTTAGTATGACCAACTTTGACGTGTTACGTGTGTCTGTGTTATTTGTTTGTTCGTCTCAAATTTTGTACTAACTTTAACGTCCGTTTATCATCATATATAGGCTCCCATCGAAAATCAGCGCTACAGTACTACTTACAGTATTGCAGATTTTTGCTGAATGGGTTCGCCAATTGTTGGACACCTATTTTTTCATTTTTAAAATGTTTTTTTTTTCTGTCATAATTATTTGTGTAATTTAATTTAATTGTATGGTTGTTTCAACAATAAAGTATTTCTTTCTTTCTTCTTTCTTTCTTTATTAGAAAACTTCCTGCCACCTCATGCAATGATAGTTCTTCTACAAGGTATTTCTTCAGTATAACCTCATGCTCATGTAGCATTGGTGTCTACATATTCCAAATATGCTACTACAGACCTATTTCTAGTAACAGGTTTATGATCGACGAATAAAAGGTGTAACAAGGACTTGCAAAATTTCCCCCCTGGTCAAGATTTTAAAGGTTTACGTGTATTAAAACGCTTTTAAAAGGCGAAGGAGATTTGTTATGATACAAACATATGGGTTTATCTCAAAGCTTTAAGCTATATTCATATGATGAACGAAATAATTACTCCAATCTTACTATCTGTAAGATATGCACGTGAAACATTTAAATGTCTTAATTTAATTTTTCAAATTGGCATTTGATCATAAAAATAAATTTAGCTAACTTAAGATGTCAATTGTCAATGTAATCAATTGTTAATTATAAAAAATACGTTTAAGAATAGAAAATTGTAGCAATTGTAAAAAATATATCAGCAGAAACCTGATTGTTGCGGTCGAACGCGCCAACATGGCGGCCGGCTGTTCAAAAAGCTATTTCACGTCAATCTGAGCATTTGTCGCGTTGAGTCAGCTGCCAGCCTGAGGGATGAGAATCTATGGAGTTTTTACTTGAATGAAAAAGTTTTTCAGACCATCGTTCAACGTATGCGTAACTAGGAAAGGCAGGGATATGACTGTGTCTACGCCAGAAGTATCAACGATTTATTGAATAGTCTAATGTGTGTTAACATTTATTACATTGGCAGATCCATCTCATTGCAAATCACCATTTTTATTAATATATTTTATTTCTGTGTAAGTAAAAAAAATCACCAATCAATTTTCTTGATACCATGTACTTAAATATTTGATTTATTACTTTTTTTTTCGTAGGAGGATAAAATGATTGCACTGCATCTGGTGATAAGCACCAAGAAATCTACAAGACATCGGCAGTAATATTTGACATGCCGCCCTGCAAGCCTAACAACCAATGATTTTATAGAGGTTAATCTCAAAATCCAACAAACTAATAGAAAGTCACTGTGATTAAAGTCTTTCTCTAAAGTTATACAATTTCATCACCTTTTAAAAGTTATTGTTAAGATGTAAAATGCTAGAGCCCATGTAGTAAAAACTATCATTAAAAAAAATCGCTGTAGAAAAATCTCTCTCTCTCTAGCCCGTTTGTGGAAAGATTCTGAGCGTTGATAATTATGTCCGTCCAATTTATATATTGATTCCACATACAGTAATACTATAAGAACATCTCTCAGGTCCTCCTCTCAGGTATCCTCACGATGTTTTCCTTCACCCTCTGTCGACAGTGTTATCAATTTCAATTAGTATATGTACGTGAATTCCGAAAAGTTCGCTACTACATGCCAGAGTTCAAACCAACGGACATCGAAATGATATTTCAACACAGATCAAACCACTAGAACACCATGGCTATGGCAATGATAAACCAATCAGATTGCAGCCACTCTTTTTTTACAATCGTTCTCATTGTCACATGTAGATATAGCACATGATAAAATACGTCACACGAAGCGGTGTACAATTTATAAACCTGTAAAATGAGTAACGTACGTCAAAAACTCTCGGAATTCAATTAAATGAATTCTCAAAATTCAATTGATTGTGTTGAAGCGAAGCCATTACCCGAAGACAGTCGGATGCAGCCGCCAGCTACTTGTCATTCCCCGGGCGAGGCTCCGACGAACGTGGCTTCGGAATATTCATTTCCCATTCAGGAGTTGTGGAATTTAAAAATTTTTCCCATCGTCCATCGATGGCACTTTGTCACGTTTAATTAAATAAACTCCATTTGCGTTTGACGACTACGGAATATTGATCGGTGCGATTCTTTTCATTTGCGCGATATTAATACAATTTATTTCCTTATTTCTATTCTTAAATTATATAATACAATATTTTGCTCGCGGCCAAGTTCACTGGATTGTCCAAAACCATAAACGGTTTAAGCTTCATAAAAACCATTGTAGATCTGATGAGGCACAGGCCAACAGACTGTTGACATCATAATCTTAAAAAATACCTGATTTACAGTATAATACAAAACTTTTAAAAGTAACAAATTATTTATTGCAAGGTCATATTTTTTATGTAAAATGTATATTTAAATTATTTTTTCATTTGTACGAACTTTTTTTTACTAAATCATGAGACATACATTTTACGATGTCGTGAAATAGAAAATAAGTAAAGTAAAAACAAGATTCGCCATTTTGAGATCTGGCTATTAAAAAATCAGCCGAGTGGTTAAAACTAAATGACGCTCCTCTCTGTGCATACGCCAAAAACGAATGTAACTATATATGTCTACAACTATGGATGTTCGTATAGATATGTTATGAGTCATCATATATATTAATACGTGAAGCCTAAACTTTGTATCCCTTTTTAAGGGAATTACGTGAACGGATGAACGTGAAATTTGGCATAGTTAAAGTTTATACGGAGGAGAAGTGCAGAAAGCTGTTTATTTTATATAAAATGCATTAGACGTACATTAAATTAATTAAAATAGGCATTCCTCATACTACTGCTTCAATTTTACACAACATATACACGCATGTAAATAAAAAAGACGTTTTGACATCTGTCAATAACGGACTTCAAAAAAGCTTGTGAAGGAGGTTGCTATGCTCGACTGTATGTATTATTCTACTCTTACGTTCCAATTACCCTTTTTCATTCTACATTCAACAATGATATTAACCCTAATAAAATTCATACTTAAAAAATCAATGAACTATGGTCGAATGTCGACCACTGGTATATATGATAAAAAGATAAACCAGTTCGAGTTTCTTGACGGATTGTCTCGATGACTACACGTGAAAAAAAACCCTCGTTTTACGTAGCAGCATACAAAAACAACTCTTTAAGAAAATTATTTCACTATCAAAACATTTTTACAGCAACTTTTCAGGTTAAATGAGTACATATATATAAATATCAACATATATTCTAACAAACTTCAGTCATCGAAGCGCGTGTACGGCTTCCATAGTTATAATTGAATTGGTGTTCACGAATAGACTCGATTCAGTCTGAGTTTACCAACCTAGATAACTGTGTATTAGATGAAGCGAGTACCAAGTTTATAGAGATTAAGTTTGGGAAACTTTTGTCAAACAAATGAATGTTATAGAGACAGATAATTTTTTTTTTTTTTTTTTTTTTCTCTTTATTTTTATTGAGGGTTTGTTCAAAGAGAACACGCCACCCTCATCCATACTACAAACAATCACACTTTACAAAATAACTTGCAGATATACATCTTAAAAATACTAATAAAAAAGCTAAATTGAAAAACAATATTACAATCACATTCTTGCCCTTATACCGACTTCCACCATATTATAGATTAATTTGGCTTCTTCCGGTACTAATAGTTAGATATATGAGGCTAACATATTGTTTAATGATATAATAATTTGTCCTAGTTATAGATTGAATTTTAATCTTTATTGTTGTTTTTCCTAAAGACAAGTTATATACTGTTTATAGAAGGTCATCTCTAGAATTAGAGAAATGAATTTTCGCTGACAATATCATATTTAATATTAATAATACCGCTATAATAATAATATATAATTATGCTCAATATTAATTTTCTCAAAACTGTTAATAAATCAAAGAAAAATTGTAAAAGAATAAAATGACATAGTAGTGGCTTTATTTATTATAGCAAAAGCAACTTTTTTTTTTCGAACTGACTATGCTATTGACCTAGCAAGGCCTTAATAGCTTCACCAGACTATTCTAGCAAAAGCAACGAACTCCACTTCTGTTGAAAATATTTTAAACATAGTTCATATTAAAAAATGGAAGTTAAATAATTAAAAAAAAACAAATAGGATGTTGTTTATTGTCATTGTACATACTTTAAATAAATAGAGATTTATGGAACAATAAGCATGTTAATATTACAAGAAATAAAAGAATTAAGTGCTTAGTCAACACAATGTTTACCGAAAATTTGTGTCAAAATTTAATGACTGTTTTTACATACAATAATTCCCGTGAAAATATTGTAAGCGAACGGTAAACAAAGAGCATCATAAAATTACGAATAACGACGAAATTATTTGGGCAGTAAACCTCGTGTTTTTGGCTATAAACGCAATGCAGATTTTCTGTTAATTGCGCCATCTATGCGCTCATGTCTCCTACTAATACTATGTAAGCCATTTACAATTCAACTGCTTCGTACAAAATTATTTTATTTTAGGTTATTTACAAAATTTGTATTATTAATTTATATTCGCTATGTTTTAACATAGTTGTTTTTAACGTATACTTTACGTTCGCATGAGTTAATATTCATGAATTACAGTGCCAATTAAAAATTCTATCTACTACCTACGATAAATAAGGAGATCTAACAACTCGGATACTTTGGTTTCAAATTCACATCACGAGTACCTATACAGTTAGTCAAAGTAAATGTTAATAAATTTATAGTGTATAAAATACAAATGCACATTACATGATTTAACTCGAATATTCCATAATAACTTCTTACTTAGAAGAGTCTAGACTAATATTTTGAAATGTTTTTTTTATATTTAGCAACCAATCTTCTAGCAGATTATTACTACCATTGTCGAGTATCTAACAATATTACAAGTGTCTTGTGATCATTTCAATGTTCTAACAAGATGGTGGCCTCTTTGTTAGAACTTTCCAGGGAGTTTTTGTGGCAAGTCAGAATTCATGCTCCGTGGTATTATTCCCCACTATCCACTTATCTTGTGCATAATAACCGAATTATATTACGTAATACACTACCAGTAATATAGAGTCAGATAAAACAAGATTATGAATAAATCATAAAAGCAGACATGACAGACTAAGAAATACATCGAAATGTTGCTTATTGAGGTGAAAACTAACTTTAAGCGCATTGAGCGGTCTTTTTTCGGGTAGGAGGTACATGCTAGTAAGCGTGGCCGACTGTATTGTACTTGTGCGGCTTGCGTCAGACTAGCGACGCTTTGTACGTGTACGTGTACATTTAATATCGATATTTTGTATTGAGTTTGTGCAGCCCGTCATATGTTTCATGAATTAATAACTTGTATAAAAGATTATATAATTATTATTCGTAGTACCAATAGATGTGAAAGAGAGACTAAAGATATTAATTTCAATTTAAAAATTATGCAATTTGAATAATTCAGTCTATAATTAATTTCAAAACTCGAAAGAGAC
This sequence comes from Antheraea pernyi, assembly GCA_015888305.1. NCBI lineage: Eukaryota > Metazoa > Arthropoda > Insecta > Lepidoptera > Saturniidae > Antheraea > Antheraea pernyi. The sequence goes on along the minus strand of MU159453.1, from coordinate 127,912 downwards.
TGCCTCGACTTTTTGGTTTAATAAAACTTTTCTAAGATGTATTCAATTATCACCGCAAAACATGTGTCAACGTCATAAACTACAATCATATTATGACAAATGTTTTCACATCCTTGTTATTCCCATAATGGATATCACGTTCCACCCTTTCAAAACTAACGAAATAATTACGAAATATGGCCTATATCACTAACGAAGTAATAACAGTGTCGAATCCCCTATAATCAGTATGAATAAACATGATATAGTGGAGAATTATGATGTTATTTGGGCATCGATGCCCGCGTTTAAGCGTTCAGACACATAAAACTGATTGCTTCGGTTCGTCCCTTCGTTGGCGCCTGCCCTCTATTTTATAATGTAGGGATTGCTATTAATATTTTTGGTTGATAAATAGGTTGACAATATCCTTGTTTGTGAGTTATCTATTGATACCGATATAGTAAGTGTAGTAATTTCTATAATACTGTACTATCACAATAATGTATGACATTTCGCAAACATTTGATGGAATGTTAACACTAGTTATATAAGTCTAGAAAGAAGCTTATGTAAGTCGAACTATTGCAGCACACCGTTGGGAGTCTTTAACTTGAGAATGTAAGAGCCAGGCTACTACCAAGAAATGTACTACTATTTTTATTTGAACCCGTTGTACTTTGTAAATACAAGTTCGATTTGAAAAGTTCTTATAGTATTTTATAATATATTTAATAGACTATTATTGAACATCATGCTACGATTATTAACAGTAAGTAGCGTAAAGAGTGTATCTCAGAAAGTATGTTTAGTGAGAACGAATTGAATAGTGGGTTTGTAGTTGTGACCTAGGCAAGTATCACGCATTTCAAGCATATAGGCCGCTCCATAATTCGTAGTCGAGTCGAGTTTACGGAACTTTTTAATTATAACTAATTCAAATATTTTTAAAACTAAATACGAATGTAATTCCATACTAGTATCATATAGAAATGAAATGTAGGTATACTGAATCAATTGTGCTTTAGAAGTTATACTTCTTTTGGTGCGTTAGGGAAAAATGATGAGAGTACATTTTTACGATGCGCGCGCACACCTTCACGAAAAACCGACACCCTGGAGTTAGCTATAGTCAACATTTTGTTTCTTTCTATTTGTTGTTTGTATTTCTTTGTATTAAAACTTTCAATGTATTAAATACCTTTTTTCTATTGTTAGTGTCGTTTTTTCTACAAACGTAGAATAAGGCGAAAGATAAAATTTTTGAAAAGATTTTTAACTTGTTACGCCAAAGTATAACTTCTAACGCGTGTATATAAGTACACACACACTTTTTTTTTTAATATATGTTCATATCATATTCTTAACACAAAATCTTCATACGGATTAGTTCGTTGTAATTGAAATATAAAGAATGGTTTATCTGGCATAAAACAAATAAAAAGGTTTACGTAAATCTAAGAAGCATTAGATTTTGCCTCGTAAGTTATTATATTCAAAAGATAATGCGTACGTTGGAATACCTTTTTCTACCTTTAGGACAATCCGAAAACCAATTTTAACACAGCACCCAGAGATCATAAGCGGAGCGGTTTGTGTGTAATCATTTTTTAAAAATTATTATACAAAATGATAACCTATCATGTAAAGAGTTGCCACTGCCTTAATAATGTAGCGTTTAGATGACAAATGAAAATGGACTAAATTAGTAATATTCTTGTAGAGTTTTTGGCTAGATCTTGGTCTGCCATGTAGTGGATTTTATTTTTTATTCATAATCTTGTGTTACTTAACTCTATATTGTGTAAAATTGGTGATGTTTTATGTAATATAGTTAGTTTATTGTGCATAAGTGAAGTGAATGGAAAATAATACCATGGACCATGAATTCTGAGATGCCACAAAAACTCCATGGATAGTTCTAACAAGAAGGCCACCATCTTGTTAGTTCATTGAAATTATATCAAGAAACTTGTAATATCTATACTCACTTAATAATGGCAGTAATAGTCTACTAGAAGACTGGTTGCCAAAAATGGAATGGAAGAAGAACTTGTAATACTATTAACTACTCGACAATGGCAGTAATAATCTAAAAGATTGGTTGCCAAAAATAAAGATAAAAAAAAAAAAAATCTTGTAAACGATATAACCAAATACAATGTTACATTATTTATGAAATTATTTGAGTCGATTGCAGTTTAACACACATTTGTGTATTAAATCAAGCTTTTAAATCTAAAGACATGTTTATGTGATGTGATAATATTGTTATATTTGTATTGCCTCTCGAGACATGATTTAAATAAAAACTTAAACAATAGCTTATCCGTTGTGTAAGTTTTCAAATTTAGTTTATATTTTTATTTTATCTGTGAAATCTTATCAGTGAATTGGGCTATTTTTTCGAGTTTTAAATAATTTTCTATTGCTTAAAAGCAAGACAGTAAATGTTTAAAGTTTTTTAGTTTTGTTGTTAAAAGGGTACTCACTACAGTGTATAAATATACATGACTAACCACAAGTTAATTGCTGTTTTTAGACCAGTGGTAAATATACTGCTAAGCATGGAGTTGAAACAGATCATGTGTAGCATTAAACTCGTCCAAGTGGAATACAATAGCGCATTTTGTTGTTATAATTGTTTTTTAATTATGATTAAATTGTATTACTGGCGTATTAATTATATATTTAATGGGTATGAATAATATGAACATGGATAGTCTGGCTTTTTTCTATAATAAAAAAAATCGCTATATTAAATTCAACGAAACCTCACCTGAAGGTCTGCGGGTTAAAGAGGGTCGAGAAGTAATCACGTTTGGGTCACTTCTTTATGTATTCTTATCACTTCTGAAATCTTTTTGATGTCAACCCCTTTATTTGGTTTTATTATCATAAGCCGTGTTGAACCCTCACTCGCTGAGGTTATTGAGACTTAATGATCTCGGAAGAAACATAATTTATTTTAATTTGTATACTGTTTAGCACCAAATAATAAATGCAATTCATATTATTATATACTTAATATTATAAATGTGAAGAGTTTGTTTGGTTGAATGCACTAATCTCAAGAACTACTGGTTTGATTTGAATAATTATTTCTATGTTAGATAGCTCATTTATCGAGGAAGGCTAAGCCATTATGTTAAGACTACCAGGAGTGGTGCACCAATGAAGAATGTTTCAAAGTCGAGTTTTTTTTGGATCATAATGGATGATCTCCATTTATATAAGGTGAACAACTTTAGTAGCGATCCGATCAGGTACATTTTGCCTAACCGCCTTACATTGCATACATCATTCTTAAAGTTTGTTTTGAGTTAAATAAATACTTAAAAATTTATAGGTCTCATGCGAAGCGGTCACCGGCCCGTGCGATACGGATTAGTTAAGAGTAGAGCTCTCACGGTTTTGCTCAGAATACATTACAGAGGGACTGGTGAGATTTACAAACGCAATCTGATTTTCGATATCGCAATTCGGATTTTTGTAGCAAGTAAGTAAAATAACAAACATATAACTTGTATACTTCATGGCTCTGGATAACGGAGTAGATGGTTGTATTTTTTTTATACTTTATAGGTTTTAGTGTATGACCACGATATCGTCTGATGATAAATGATGACCTGCTCTAAGATGATAAGCACGCTATACCTAGTGGGAGCTAGTTCTCAAGTGCGTGTGCCGAAACATATGAACAGGTGCTTGGAGACAGATTTGCAACTTGAGGGTTGTAGCTACCCAGGCGGACTTTCAGTTCTGCCACCATGCTATTGTTTCAACACGATGTTTTCCTTCACTAAAAGCTCCAAATAAGTTGCTAGGATTCGAACTTAGATCTATCGACGTGGTGTCCGTACATACTATCAACTAAGCCATCATCACTTGACTATGTAACAAGGTAATCTATTTACGAGACCAGTTTCTGTCCGTGAATCTTGAGTTAACTAATTGAAATTGGCTTTTTATATATCTATATATTAATGCGTGTAGCCCAAACTTTGTATCCCTTTTTGAAAGAAATGCGCGAACGGATGAACGTGAAACTTAAACATAATTAAAGTTTATATGGAGGAGAAGTGCAGAAAGCTATTTATTTTATATAAAATGCATTAGAAGTACATTAAATTAATTAGAATATGTATTACTAACACTACTGCTTCAATTTTACACAACATATACACACATGTAAATAAAAAAGACATTTTGACATCTGCCCATAAAGAACTTCAAAAAAGGTTGTGAAGGAGGTTGCTATGCTCGACTGTATGTATTATTTTACTCTTACGTTCCAATTACCCTTTTTCATTCTACATTCTACAATGATATTATAACATAATAAAATTCAAACTTAAAAAAATCAATAAATATGGTCGAATGTCGACCACTGGGCGCCCACTAGTTAGTGATTATCCAGCTAGTTAATGTTGTTGAGATTCTGTTGTGTAAGAGTTTGTATTTACATGGCTGATTTTGAAATACGATAAATTAATAAACAGTCACTATGACAGGTTTGGGATCATATACATTGTGGTCGCAACTCAATTGCGTACAAATTGCTAACATCCCACAAATAAATAAATCCATTTTGATAATTTGTACAGACAAATAACAATAAAACTCATTAGATACGTTACGCCCTGAGCGTAAAACATGTATCTTTTAACGCCTAGCTATAAAAGACATTTATGAAAAGAATTGACACAGCAGTCGTCGGCCGACTGTAACCGCGTATCGATCCCTTACTATTTATAGAAACAGACCGCCTTTGGTATGAATGCATAGACTCTGCGTTTCAAATAACTAGACATCTAACAGTTAACTCGCCATTTTTACATGAATTTAAGGTATAGTCTAGAAAAACAAAAATATAGTATTTAAAAAAAACAAATAAAATTAAAATATCCGTTTTTTGTCCCATATTATCTCCGAAACTACTGTATCGATTTGAACGAGACGTTTACTAGTGGATAAAGAACTTTTCAGAGTATTATATATGCTACATATCATTACAATTTTCTACGAGAGCTACGCAGAAAGTAAAAAATTGTAAAAAAGTGATTTTAAAACCGCTTATGAGGTTGTAGGAGTCAAGTAGTAATAGGAAAATACAAGAATAAATTAAATACGGCTGAGTTTACTTAAGAAAACTATATATCTTATGCCTTATTAAAACTATGTTCATGTAAATGAAGTTGATAGCATTAAGTAGTAAATAAAAATGAGATGTTGTCGCCGTTTTTCCAAAGAATCGAGAAATATTTACTAATATATAGGTTTCGATTAGATCAACTTAGAGACATTATAATGTTTTTTAAGTGAAAACTTCTTTAGGCGCTTTGAGCGGTATTTTAGGCACGAGATAAAGTTATGATTTCGCGTCATCGTCATCACTGGTAAAGCGTCATCGACCGTACTGCGTTTGCGTGGCTTCCGTCAGACTAGCGACGCATAGTATAGCGGCCTGTATACGTCTAATATTGATGTTTTGTATTGATTAATTAATAAATTGTATAAAAACGTATATGATTATTCTTCGGAGTGCCAATACATGTGCAACCAAATTAATGTTAATAATTTCAATATGAAAATTATGGAATTTAAGTAATTCATTTAAAAATTCAATAGAGAACACAGTTATTTAATTCTTTTTAGTTTTCACTTCTGTCGGCAGTCCTTATAACCTCCACTTTTTTTGTTAATATTTGCCTCGTAATTAATTCAAAATTATTAATTTAATTTCACCTCCACCTTTATAAAAGGTATAAATATAACGACATTAAAATAATGCACAGAATAATTAAGTAAAGATCAAAGTTATAAGTAACAAAGTGATTCAAAAGGATCTTTGAAACGAATGCCAAAGTATATTACGAGGAAGGAGAATAGAGAGAAGTTCCTTATGTTAATTGTGGCAGACTCAACTCAAAGTTAGGGTTAAGTTCTCTTAAGTTATACTTAAGTTGACTTTGTCTCGTCTCTCACGATGTTATAAATAATTTAAAGAATAATTTGATATATTTTTTAGTATTTAGTAGAGTATTGCATGTGACTGTTAGTATACTATAAACTAGTTGACATACCCCGCATTATCCGTGTTATAATGTTACATAAAAATTTAGTAGTATTATATTTTTTTTTATTATATGAAAATATTAAAAATAATATACCATCTAGCCTTTGCCTTTCACAATAATTCATAACTAGTCCTAATTCGAATATTATCACTACATATTATAAAACAAAGTCGTCTGCCGCGCCTGTCTGTCTGTCTGTTCGCGGTAAACTCAAAAACTATTAAACGGACTTATGCGATTTTCACCAGTAAATAAAGTGATTCATGAGGAAGGTTTATGTATATAATTTGTGAAGGTTGGCGCCATTAGTAAATGCTAAAATGAGTTTGTGAAATACAGCCAGCACATCACTTTGCTTTTTACTGTAACTTTTCCATTTTACAATATTATATGTATATCTGAATTTTGTAAACTAAAAGAAATAACATGATTTGAAGTAAAATTGGAATAACTAAATATGACGTAATGTTACCATTTTTTTGTAGATCTGTTCATTCACATTTACCGAGTATTTTTTTAAACGTTTTGAAGGGAAAGTTCTTATGGCACGGTAGGAAAGAAATTGTATTCACGTAAATATATAAGTAGGTGTGTCTGTCTGGGTCTAGTAGTATACCGAAATGAGTAAACGTATAATTAAGTTTTATACTACGTGACTTCGTATAGTGTATACTGTACAAGCATTTCCATTATATATAATTTAATACATATACGCCAAAGAAATGTCACTTCCTCCGCGTACACACGCCAATACACACACTGTATTTTTATTGTTATATTTAGTGTTCCTTACATTACGATTACATCAATGTTAACTTTCTGCTTCATACTTATGCTTGTAGTGTGAAAATATATAGCATGTAATTTTTTTAACAAAAAAAGCTCTCTAACGCCATGTGTATTTATTAACCTGGATTGAGGGCTTTTAGAGTGATTTCAAATATACAAACCTAACTGCTCAATAATATCAGTATAGATATAATTTACAGTTATGTAAAATAATCCAACTATATTTACCTTCATTCATATATGTATATATTATATAATTGAATGTTGTACGTCTAAGATATATAAACTCCAATACCGTTCAACCAACCGCCGCGAAAGTTGGTACTCCCTATGTTTTACGAGTATATTAAAATTTACGTTAGACGAAGTTACGAGCGATTATCAGCCTTGTCTAATAATAAAATCTCATAAAAAGTGTGAATTTCGCTCATTTATTTTTCAAGCTAAATCTATTTATCCGTTGCAGATTTTTTTTGTGTTGTAGAGGCACGATGTACGATGTATGTACGGGATAGATTTATTTTTTAATTAACTTCACCCTGGAATCTCAAAGACATTCATCCCTCTCTAATCAGTCAAGTTGATAAAAGAGAGCATTAATCTGCGGGCTATCCTACACTGCACATATGTGAGAAAGGTTTTCTTTTTAATTTTGCTACGCGAGGAGATATCGGGTTTGTGAAATACTGGATACGGTTCATTTTATTAGGAGGAATGTTCTAAGCGTTATTTAACGACACATTATTATGTTTGTTGTTTAATTGGTTTGTATTAAAAATACTAGAGACCACGGGAAATTTGTGTTGATGTTAGCTGGCTTGGTACAGTGTAGAGTGGTAGAGAAATAATGTTAGATTAGATCGCGGCTACCTTACATCGTGTATAATAACCTTTATTAACACATTTCAATGAGTTAAGGTTTGACAAATATAGTTTGCAGATATGCTTGCGAGTTAGCATGACTGTAACAGCTTCCAGAGGGATTATAAATTTCTCCGACGAAGCTGTTATTTTTAGATTGCATTGATCATATTTTCAGGCATAGTATATTCATTTGAAAATTTAATAAAATATCAGTTAAAAAAAGTTGTAGCAAGCACACGGGCAATACAGAACAGTTCTAAAAAATTGAAGGCGGAAAAGTATATGCAATAAAAAAAATTACACTAAAAACAAAAATATTGTGACAAAATTATAATAACAAGTGGTTGTCCAGCAGTCGAGATCCGATCATAATTCATATTTTTTAACTTTCGACATGAAGCAAAATATACTGTTCCCAAAAATAAATTAAAAAAAATGAAGAAAGTTAGTTTTTTCGGGTATTTCCCCTATTAATATGGAGTTGTAGTCGTCCAGTGCTCAAAATTTGACCATCATTATTTTTTTCAGTTGCGGGGTTGTCAATAATATTAATTATTGACTTTTTTTTTTGCACAAGTATTGTAAACTAGCTTCTGCCCGCGGCTTCGTCTGCGTAGTATAGTTACTTTGAGCTAACGCTAGCATACAGCGGAAGCTCACAAAAGGCTCCCGATTTTGAAACATTCATCATTGTTGCTCCGCTTCTATTGGTATTCGCGTGATGATATATAACCCATAGCTTTCCTCGATAAATGAGCTATCTAATACGGAAATAATTTTTCAAATCAGACCAGTAGTTCCTGCGTTCAACCAAATAGACAAACATACCATCCAGCTTTATAATATTAGTATAGATTAGTAAACCTAAGGATCGAGAAATATGTTTAGTAGAAACTTATAAATGAAAGCTTTATGTAGAGACATAAATAATAGTGATAAGGAAAAAAGAACTAAATGTTTCCATTTTTTTAATAACACTAAAGCTCCTCAATAGGTAGTAAATAAAAAAAGAAGAAAATCGATTTACAAATACAGGAGAAAAAGGTTGAGAATTCATTTATTTTTACCTGCTTATAAATAGAGGCCATAGTACCGTTACAAAGACGCATAAGTCAGAATAAGCTGTTTCTCATCTTAGCACACCTGCTACAAAGGTTGAGGTCACCACCTCAGCACTTATTTTTAATGACACCAAATATTATGAAAGAGATACCTTATTGTCAACCGCAAATTACTGAGAGCATTCAACGACAATATATATATATACAACAAACTACAAGTTTCTATTAACCCGTCTGAGTAGTAAATCTTATGTAAACTACCTACAAAAAAGAACTTATGAGTTGACAACCCGCGGCTTCTAACAAAGGAAATTGTTCATAATAATTACATGTTCATTTATTACATATTTTAATAAATATTCATCTAGAACTCTTTTAAATTTCTTTATTTAGGACAGGGAAGCGTTTGTAAAGTTTAATTTGAGTAACTAAATACACTAGAAAAAATAAGGCTGAAAAATCATGACAGTTTGCTGCCTTTTTTTCTATGAAGATTTAACGAAATATCCGCTAGAGACAACACTAGTGATGAGTAGAGAAACCTTTACCCTACGTGTTAGTTTTATTAACATTCATTAATACTCAGTATAAAAAACACTATTATGCCCGTTAAATAGTGCTTTCGCTAATTGTATAATATAATACGCCTGACGCAGTATGGTGTGAAATTTGTGCCTTCTTTAAACTGCAAATTGGTAAGAAAAAGCGTCATGGAGTGAATTATTTTATCATGTATATCCATTATTATACATTTATTTTACGTGTACGTCTTCTGTTCATTCCATTTTAGTTTGTAGGATTAAAGTTACTAGATAGATACTAGATAGTCAATACTGCGTCTTATCTTATATATTAATACGTGAAGCCAAAACTTTGTACCCCTTTTTAAGCGAATTGTGCGAATGGATGTACGTGAAATTTGGCATAGTTAAAAATTAAAACATCTTTGTATTGGATTCATCATTTGATTATACTGTGTATCCACTACTTTTCCAAACGATGATACTGGGCATATTCCTCATAATTTACAGACTACATTTAATTCAATATCATCCAAAAATACCACCCACCCACTCATGGTGTAATGTAAAATTAATTGAAAACTGTGTCGTAAGTTGCGATACAGTTCTTTATTTTGGTAAAGTTATATTTACTTAGAATTTGAGAGCCTTACCACCTTATGTAAACGCCTGTTTTTTATTTCAAATTTATAATTAATTTCAATTTTTATTTAGTTTAATATTTATATAATTAAAAAAAGTGGCAAATAACTGAGTAACCATGATGAAAACCTTTGATTATAGATTATTGGCAAAAGAACCCCAATAAAGTTCAAACTTTAAAAAACTATGATGAATGAACAATGAACTATGGTCGAATGTCGACCACTGGGCGCCCACTAGTATTTTTTAAATCTTCCGAGGAGAAGGCTCTATTATTATAACCAGTATAAGCCAATCGATCTCGTTACTACCCAGTCTCGTCTAGTAACTTTATAGCGCTGAACCACGAAGCTTTTTAATTAATTTAAACGACCGCACAACGTGTCTGCTCGAGGTTGAGTTCCTTTCATTGTTTTTCGCAAAACCCTCTTGAGTTTCCACTATACTGTTTTATTGTTCCGTTATCGAATTCTCGTTGAAAACATTTTTGTGGTTTTATTTTTACGATTGAGTTTTATTTCTTTTTGTTTGGTTTTGACTAACGTACGTTTTAGGAATGATAACTGCCTTAAAGAAATAATGATGTACCGCCGCCATCGCACTCGCTGCCGTCCGCCCAGTGTACTTGTCTTCTACTAATTAAAGGCTAAACACATACTTCACGTTATCTTTTTCTTTCTTTCTTTTTATGTAATACTAGCTTCTGCCCGCGACTTCGTGTGCGTAGAATAGTTACTTTGGGCTAACGCTAATACGTAGCGGGAGGAAAAATAATAATTTTAAATCTTTCTTCCTTGGTGCTCCGCTCTTATTAGCTTTAGCGTGATAATATATATAAAACCTTCCTATAAATGAACTATCTAACACTGAAATAATTTTTCAAATCGGAAAAGTAGTATCAGAGATTAGCGCGTTCAAGCAAACAAACTCTTCTACTTTATAATTTTAGTATAGAAGTATAGATTCTATTAACGTTACTACTAGCTTTAAGGCTTCACTAGTCTCAATATAAATTATATCTATCACTCAGGAATAGTGCTGTTTTTTGGATAAAAGGTACCCTACATTTCTTTCTGTTCCTATGACAACCGTAATGAAAAATTTCATAACGATCAGTTGTGTAGTTAAAATGAGAAAGTGTAACAAACAAACAAATAAACTTATCTTCGTATCTATAATATTAGTTAGGATTGGGGTTAAAGGTGTTGCGTGTTATCATCAAGTCATTTCACTATTGGGGTAGGTAGAAGTAATAATTAACTGCACTTCTCTATCCTTGCCAAACTCCTTCATTTATATTTTTATTTCTCTCCAAATATATCTGCACAGGTATATACAGGAATGCTCCGTATTTTTAGAACTAATCCCTATTCTTATTAAACAGCAGATAGATACTTAAAGATTTTAGATAGAATTAAAAAGGAAAGCTGATTTAAAAACACATTATGTCGACATAAAAAACAGGAAGCGGTAAAGCCTAGGATTAAAGTCGCAATAGCGGACAAATAAGGGGAATGTAAGGTAAACAGAAAAACATCGGGGGACGACTTCAAAGTCTCCGTGAAAAATTACATTGGCGTAAGGAACGTGAGATGGAAATATAATGAATACATATTGCGATTGCGGCAATGAAACTTACAAAAATATACTCTTTTTAAATAGCATTTCGCTGCCTATTTTATTAATATTGGCAAGAGATTTTTAATTGGCAGAAGATAACCTTGTGGTTTTGCGTCAGCGACATGTTAGTAACTGCGACCGACCGTATTGCAATTGTGCGGCTTTCGTCCGATAGCAACGCTCAGTATAGCGGCCTGTGTACATCTAATATTGATATTTTGTATTTAAATTTATTGTTTCTGTAGACTATGTTTGATTAATTCATAAACTGATGAGGAAAGTTTGATGAGATGAGGGAAGTTTGATCGCGAAGTATAAAGTTTGTAAAGTTGTAAAGAAAAATGGACTTTATATAAACACGCAACTGACTGAAGTTGTTTATTTTTAAAATTATATAAATCACTAGACTGACATTTTTAACCAGTTTAAGAATTTTGTATAAAATGTCTTAGACGGTTTCGCAACTGCCTATATTAATTTCAACTACAAGTATAGCACGTGCAGTTTTGTCTTTCAGTAAGATTTTCTTGGACGTTATTAGTGCTTTAATCAACGAAATTGCGACCTTGACCTTTTAATAATAGCGTAGTAATAAGCACATAAGCTGAAAAATAAGTATCCAGAACCCATTCATCATTTTAAGGAAGTATTTTACTAATTATTGTAAAGCAGGATTACACCTGGCATTTCGGGACGGTCTCACGGAATATGAGACGGTTGGTCGCTTTAGTATAAATACACTTATGTACGTTAACTTAATCTACAATAGAGTATACATGTGGAGTAACAGTCGACGGTTTTATATATTTTATTTTGTTTTAGGCAACCAATCTTCTAAATTATTGCTGCCATTGTCGAGTATGTAATAATATAACAAGTTTCTTGTGCTAATTTCAATGTTTTGACAAGATGGTGGCTCCCTTGTTAGAACTATTTATGCTTCGTGGTATTATTCCCCATCCACTTCACTTGTACAGAATGACCGGCTGTAAAATATAAAGGCCGATATATGACAGACTAAGATCCCTCCAAAAATTGCAGTGAAAGATTATAAATCTCCATAGTTATTTAAGAATCTTGCCATCTATCGTATTGTGCAAAAAGGTTACTTGTTGGCAGATTCTTTAGAGTCCGATAATATTTTAATATGCTAAAACTAGAACGCTTTAGTTAGTCAAGATATCACTAAAAGCCATTTTTATTTAAATCTTCATTCATAATATCATAGATGTACATGGACGTGATTCAACCCTCAAAATCGTTTAATATTTCTTAAACAATACGATCCTACAGTAACACAGAGCAGTAAGAACATCGATTCAAGAAGAGCCATCCAATTATTTCTAGCGCATCAATTCCATACGGAATGTGGGACAACGCTCGTCGAACGATATACTATAGAGGCTTCTTGTTATAAATTAGATGATTGTGTAGAAAACTAGATATGTCAGTGCAATGTTGTGAACGATACAATAAATATTAACATATTTGGTCACACAAGGAAATACTGTTTGTAAAAACCATAGAGTAAGAACGTCGCGAGCGGTTTGTAAATATAAGCTGTTTCATAATTCAATCGTAAAAATGAAAATTTTACTTTGTCTTATTAATATAATTATATGGTATTTTTAAGACAAGCTTTTCCCACTACTTGCTCTGTATGTCAGGTCCACGTTTTGTCACGATGTTATCCTTCACCATCAGCCGATACTGTTACCAATTTAAATTAGTAAATGTACGCGAATTCCGAGAAATTCATTGGTACATGCCGAGGGTCGTACCAGCGGACATCGGGAATAATATTCCACCGTTCGAACTACTACGACTTAAATATTACGACAAAAATGATAACATAATTATAATATCAAATATATACTAAAGATTATCTCCGATTTGTATAACAACGAATTATCAACGCCATCTATTGACTGATACGGTCAGTATTCTAAAATAGTTCTTAGATTATTCTGAAAAAAAAAAAATAACTGCTCGGTAAAATTATGAGTGCTTTGTAAAACTATTAGGTTTATACGTACGCGTGTGCGCGTCTAACGAACCGTGAGGGCGGCACGCGATACTGCCATGTAAATTATTGCGGAAACGGTATGCCAGCGTTGAGTTTGGTTCAAGTAATGAGAAATCTGAAACTTGCAAGTTGTTTGTTATACCAGACTTCACATGGGAAATACCTTGCATTATATCTTGTGAGTTATTGAGGATTTGGTGAAAATTATCGAGAACTTTACGTTTTAGAGGAGATAACGTCTTATAAATCGATAAACGCCGGCTGCACGCACGAAAAAGCATTTCTCATTGTCCCGTTCCGATAGATAAGCGCGATCTAACTGAGTGCTTGAACGCGACTGATTATCAAAGTATTTTATAGATATAATTTAATTCAAATCTACTGATTCACATATAATAAGTAGGGCGACATAAAGCTAAACTTACGAAATATACGTAAGCGTACATAAGTATTACCTGTATATAAGCTGACTGAAATACGACAAACTAGAGAGAGGTACTGTGACTTATTTATCAAAATCTAACACTCTATTTCACTTTTGGCAGATATGAGTAATAATAATTCACTCACTGTATAGTGGTTGCAATGCTCTTGTACACAACTGCCATATTTATAAACAAGCATCGAAATACCTCCGGTTTAAATATATTCTTGATAACTTAATGTATGTCCACAAAGACTTAGATAAGCTGGATTTATTAAAATACCAACATAATTTAAATACAAGAAAAAGCAAGCAATTAGTTATTCCATGTTTTAGGCTCACTAAGACCAAAAGATTTTAAAGTAATAGTGTTAGATTTTATACCAAAGTGCCAAAGCATATTACCTATTTTCCGGATAGCGAGTTCAAGAACCATGTTAAGTGGGTTTTAATGATTGAGTTAAATGTATTTCCGATTTAACACAACAGGAGTAATGACACTTATAAAACTGAGTAATGTCGTCCTGAAAATTTCTGCAAGATGGCGACAATATGAGAATATCCTAGTTCCTTTAAAATTTTGCATAGAACTTACTAGTATGCCATGATTATATAGAGTGTTAGAAGTCTTCGTTTAGCAAACTACATCGCCTAAATCAATAATTGGTGGTTTCTACTTTTAAATTTCATTGGATAAATATTCTAATGACGCGTCAAACTACAACCCTATTATGAACGTTTCAACGAATAAATAACAATGCTTCAAATCATTAATTACTGCATGAAGATAAATGCAAGATATATCAACAAAAGAACAGTCTCGTTATTTCTCTGTAAAATGACTCAAATCTACTAGCGCGGTATTGATTACGAAGTAACGAAATAATATTTAAATTACATAGAACCAGTCTATTCCCATGTTTCGCTTCTAACTCGTAACGATGGCTATTTTAAACCGCTGTACGCGGTGGATTCGTGACCTAAATATTGATTTTTGCCGCTAACAGACTTAAAATAAATACCGATAAATAAAAGCCCCGACGATTCAAGCCTCGTATAAGCCTACATTTTATTGTTTCAGGGGAATGTTCGCTTCGTTCCGTCTGAATCTTAAATTTGTAGGTAGTTATATATAACATCGGATATTGTGTATTTACTGGTATGGTTTTAGCAACTGATTAAATCGGTTACCATTTGAAAAGTCTTTTCGATTTGTTGATTTTTTTGTCGAAGAAAAAAAGAAAGCATCATGGAAATTCTCTATCTCACTTGGTAATATAAAATGTTAGTGATACCAACGACTGGGTCGCAAAGATTACACACAAATTGGTGGAATTAGGCCTAGGTCATAGGTCCGGGTATAAGACAGCAGGATTTTAGGGGCGGCAAAATTTTGCGAAACGGCTAAATTTTAAAATAGGTAAAACGCCATAAAAAAAATTAAAAAAAATGTGGATTGCTTTTGCTGTGAATTACTGAAACATTTCTAGAAGAAGTCTAATCATGATTTAAATCTGTTTACCCATTAATTATTCGGTGCAAGGTAAATTTTTTATCACATAAATAACATAACATAATAATTTCCCAGTTTTATAAAATTATTAATTTTCATAGCCCGAGCTTAAAATAATTTGATATTTTGTAATAACTTTAGTGAGTAATATTTATATAGTTTAAAAAAGATCTAAATCTCTTTTATAATTACAATTATTATCAGAAAACTTTACTTTGATTAATTTGTTAATTGATACTTTAACTAGAGCTAATATTTAAAAAAATAATAGAATTTAAAGGTAGGAACTCGAGATTACATAACTCTAGACGGTACATCACAAGTTGATGTTCATATTTTTGGTTTAAAAACTCTAAGAATGTGTGTAGTGACAACAAGATATTATTCGAAATCGTATTTTGAAAAATGAAGAGATTCAACGTCGTCACAAATAAATTCAGATTAAAAATAAGTGTTTCAAAAATATTTTATTTACTTTAAAGAAGTATATTTAAGTTAAAAATGTATATTAAAAGGTATATACTACTATGTTAACTAATAAAAAGTTATATTTAAGTTAATAAAATTCGATAAATAACAATTTAAACATTTGAAAGTTGCTTATTTAATTCTGATAATCCCTTCCTCACAGAGGAAAGAGGGCGGTATACCTTGCGGTGCCTACGGCGATATCAAATATAAATCCGCCACTGCACACACCTGGTATAAAATCATACGTAGTAGTTCGCCTACGCGTGTTACGTTCCGGGATTAAATAGGATATATCCAATATCTGAACCTTGTAAACCCGTATGCCATCGCAGCCAGGCGATGAGTTTCATATCTCTAGGTGGTCACTATTGTTTAGATCATACTGGGATTACCATTGGCTTGTCGTCACTATGCCATGCTGCTATAAAAGGATAATTGCAACTTTTTACAAAGTCGAGTGTCTATTTTCGAGCAATTTACATCCAACAAACCTGAATCACTAAAGATCAAGTTCAGGAATTCAGTATTCCAACTCTGTACTCCCAATACGTCCTTGATAATTTAATGTATGTCCACAAAACTTAGACAAGCTATATTAAGTGAAGGACAAATGTGATTTTGATACTAGAAATAATCATAAACGACCGATCCCGTATCTTAGGTTTAGTAAAATCAATAAAAGTTTGTTAGCTATTAGTATTAGATGAGCAATAAGGTACAAAAACACATTACCGATTTGTCGGACAATATGTTCATCCCACGTCCTACAGGCTTTATTTCAGGGTTACTTATATGGTGTATCATTACATGAATGACAGTGATGTATGAAAATAACTCTGCTCTCTATATATCCGCTATAATATGAGTATGAACAATATATAATTGTAATAAAAATATACAAAGAAACAAGGCTATCGAGTTCCTTAGCGACTCTATTTGAAAATAGGGCTTTTTTTACAAAACGGTAGCAGATAGTATAACACAAGTTTTTGCGATACTTGAATAATATTCCTTATCGCTTTTTACTATGTATTTACAGCGACATTTATTATTTAAATGTTTTAAAACTAAGCGAATAGCAATTCATCGAAGTAGTAATAAAGTTGTCCGATAGATTTAAGTTTAATTTTACGACAAGTCCATTTATTTAACTGGACATTAAACCGGCTGCCATTATGTGATTGGATTATTCTATTTACTATGATAAACATCCGCTTTAGAAGTAAAAATAGAGCGATTTTTGGTAGGCAAAATCTTATGGGTTCATATCACCGATGCCATCGACATGTTCGTGACGTGTTGAGCTTGCGGCAGACTATCGACGCGTGGTATAGCAGTCTGTGTACAAGTATGTTTAAATAATTAACAAACTGTATAAAATACATATAATTACTGCTCGGACTGTCAATATGTATAAAAACCAAAATATATTTTTTTATATCATAGGTGGCAAACGAACATGTAGGTCACCTGATGTTAAGTGATCACCACCGTCCATGGACACTAACAACACCAGAGGAGTCGCAAGTGCGTTGCCACCCTTGGGAGGAAGGGTTAGGGGAGGGAGAGGGAGAGGAAAGAGGAGAGGGGACGGGAGATGGGCCTCCTGCTCTCTCACTGACCGAACGAAACGCAAGCACTGTTACTTCACGTCGGTTTTCTATGAGAGGGTGGTACTACCCCGGGTGAGCCAACCCATTCATGCTGAAACCAGTAATAGTTTCAGTGTGACTCTACCACCATTTAATGTTAATAATTTCAGTTTACAAATCATGAAATTGAAATAAATCAGAATATAATTGATATTAAATTAAAAAAAGAACAACATTGTTTCATTTGTTTGAATTTTCACTTCTGCCGGCAGTCCTCATGACTGCCTCGAATTTATTTTTTCTTGTAGTCGAAGTCGAAGTTATTTTTACTAATATTGAGCTGAGAGATCACAGGTTTGATTCACGCATATGACTGTACTTAATGTGTTATTTAAACGATATCAAGGCCACAACTATAACAAATTTTCAACAAAAATCGAGGGGTCAAAAAACGTTCCAATGCATTGATATTAAAATAGAAATAAGATCTTTTTGGCTAACAGGCCCGAACAGGCCACACAGAAATTAAAGGAGTACAACTTCAAATATAATGATTAAAACGGGTTATAATTACAATAACTCTTAACGTAATGCATTGTTTCTACGCAATAAATAACAACATTATTATCGTTAGAATTATTTTGCTGTTGACTAATCGTTACTCATTATTGCTGTTTACGATGAATATATTTGGTAGGTGTCATCACAATATATGCAAGCATTATGCAACAATCAATAAGAGTATAAAGGTGAGGAATTCACATTATTCACAGGCTACGATTAACGAATATTCATTTCATTGTATTGTCATTATAATAAATTACGATAAGATACAAAATAGCAAATAACCCAATAGCAGAATAACTTATAACAGTTTGTAGCATTAGTTATTGTAAAATAACAACGTAATTCCTTATTATTATTAAGCTTAAGTTAAAAATAGGTTCCGATCTCCACATAAAAATTATTACGTCCGTTAATATATAGTTTATTGTGGTGACACAATGTCTTAATCCACTCGACGGGGGTGGCTAAAAGCATAACCTTGTACTGTTTGGTCAGTTCAGATTGTATATGCGTGTCCCCTTTCAAGTGCACACGTTAGAACGAGATCGAGGATTTGGCTAGTGAAGGGCATTTTTCTGTGTGGTTTTTCTTATTTACTATATTCTTTCTTCTAAGTTTGATTTAAGGTATCGCGAGTAACGAAAGAACTCTCTGACTAAGTCTACATTTATAGAGCTGTTTCATTTGAACTATTATTAGAATAGATTTTTTGAAATAAAAATATTTTTTCTTTTATAGATAGAAATGCAAACGTCAATATTCGTGTAATTAATGTGTGAATACAGAAAATCAAAATAATTATGAGCCGAAACCGTGATTAATATTCAGGTGAAACTAAATAACAAAAGCACATTATTTTTAGTAAATACCCAATCTAGAATAAATAGTGTGGTTACCACGGAACCCTACTACGTAAGTCGACCGTTATTTGCCTGATGTTTTGCTATCTGCCGAGTGTCTTATGTTATCTAGAAAGATTATGGTATTTAAAATTTATTTTTATTTAATTAATATGGTAGAACAAGCTACAATTCAGGAGACATCTGAAATAAGTTAATGTAAAAACTAAGTCAAGTACATACGTTTTAAAAATATATAATCCATTTTTTATGTAAAGTAAATATACTTTGTAGTTGAAATCAGCCCAAGAATAGTGTCCATACATCGAGTATTAGAGGACAATGATGGTGGCTGTCGTCGTACGTATATGCCGTGCTGATAGTCTCTATAGTTTTCCATTACATTGTTTTCTTAATGATAGAGTGATATTTACACTGATTATTAATTCGATTACCGATCTCATTTGCTATTATACTTTGAATTTGATATTTATATTTGAGTTGTTTAACATAAAAAATATTGAATATGAAATAAATTTGAAAAACGCATGTAAATATGCGGAAGTATGAATAATTTAAAAAAATCTAGAGTATGTATGGAATAATAATTAAACAATATAATTAACCGTTCTGTTTTTTTCATTTTATTATTCAATATCGATAGTCTGTTCGATAAATGACTCGCATAACGTCAGTATTACGACGATTTTAATTATAAATTAACATATGTTTTTATGTGAATTTTACTATAACAAATACGAGACTTGATAAGTGTGTAATTTACAAATACAGGCCATTTTGTAACGTGAATATAATAGGATTTTATCAACATTATGGATGGTAGTTAGGCTCCATTTGGGCCACGAGCGACCTGCTCATCTGTACAGATCTTATTGGAGATCATTTGTAAGTAGTTGACTAATGGGTAAGAGTATTTAAATAAATAACTGCTTATTTTTTTCTTGTTTTAAATTATACATTGTGCAGGAAATTAAATTATAATGAAGCTAGCTGATGGCCGCAGCTTCGGTTGTTCTGAAAATGCTTTTTTTTGTTCATGGGAGGTGCATATTTTAATAAGATTAATGGTGAATAGCCTCGAATTTTTTATTCTAATGTCATGATAGCTGCTTATCAGTTATAAAAAAATTTAATTAAACTTAAATAGTACTCTAAAAGTACTCTAAAAAGTCCTTTATCTGCCATCATAAAGTCTTATATAAATTGGTTCATTTTGTCGGAGGTTAGCCCAAGTGAATAACATATACTATAATTTTATTTAGATCATTTACCGAGTTAAAATATAGTAAACTACACAGAGGAAACATGTGGCAGTTGTCATCAGATGATATTACACGTTCCATTACGTATACATATCATCACAAGACCTGAAGGTACTTGGTTAATGAGAAAAAGTTATCAATGAATTAAACCATAGTGTTAGTAATGCTCAAGAAGCCAACGCCCTTAAAGCGGGCATCTTTAGCGAAGTATCTAACAAAACTATTCCAATAGAAGCAGGCCAAGGCTTACGTGTTACTTGAGGATTGTGTTTCAAATTTATTCCACAACAGATAATAATAAATCTTCATAATCTACGAGTCAGGAGCGTTCTGTGAGCCAGTTCATTTTACATGCTCAAGCACAACCTAGTTGGACCTCTGCCAAGGGGTCCGTCCGACCTTGGGAGACCCGGGTAGACCCGCTCTTCAAGCCTCGACGGCATTTATACTGCATACTTTGTATAATATCATAATCATTATAACTATATGTAATATAATTGTTATTAATATTTGGGTAACTCAGATATAATATTATTGGGATAAATGTATGCTTAATATAAATTTAATATAATATTTGAGACTATTATAACTATTCTCGCCCGCGACTTCGTCCGCGTTAAATTACAATACGTTTCATGTAATAAAAATAAATTATATAGTAGCGTCACTTAGTAGTGAGTTATGGTAAAAACGACATCATAAAAAGTAGTCCGGTGAAGTTGTAACACGTTGCTAGACCAACAGCGTAGTCAGTTCGACATAAAAAATTGACCGCAAAAAACACTTCTTTATGCTAGTTACACTGTATTTTAGATTGCATATAAATAATTTCAATATTGTAATTTTATATTGAATTTATATGAATATATATTTGCATGTTTTTTTAGCTATGTATAAATTACCGTGTGTCTGTGTTTGTAATTTTCCTCCTTGTAAACGTGGTTTGACCAATTTTTATTATTTTTTTTTACTTATTTATTATTTATTTAGTCGTCTAGGATGTCGAAATCAAGTAGGTCTTTTAAATTTCCCAACCAAAGCGTTTTATGCTATAAAAATATAATAACAGAGTTTCCAAACCCTTGCCTCAATATTTTATAAATTAATAGTTTTTCGCTAGTTTTCATATAAAATCTAGATTTCGTTTTGAGGTAAATTAAATTTTCTTGAAGAATCTACTTTCGTATTACACGGAATTTCACGAAATCGAATACACGGAAATGGGAGTAGAATTCAGAATACGTGCGTCTGCATGAAGGAATAAAAAAGGGTAGCTAAAAATATAGCCAATTATAGCGCCCCTTTCTTTTTCAAGTAGAAAGTGTGGGTATGAAAATGTAATTTTCCTGAATCAAAATTTTCTAATATAAATACAATGAGAGGTAAAAAAAAGAAAATGACAAACTAATATATCTTCAAATTGTCACTCTTGTTATAAATGAAATAACTAAATAATTTCAGAACACATGGACGGAAAAAGTAGTGTAGTACCAATAACGCTCGTGAGAGTTATGTGTTTTACGAACTGTACCGAATAACAGCTGAGGGATTTTTTGCTTCTTACTTTATGTAAACATTAAAAATAGAGCATTAATATTAATAAAATAAACAAGTAAATGAATCTATATGTTTCTGTAAGCTTTAAATCTAAAAAAATATTTACTCTCATATTAAATAGACATTAAATAAAAAATAGACATATAGCAATTCATAGAAAAGAAATGATTTAAATCAATAGGGATAATGTTGAGATAAAAAAAGAAGATGTATAGACTTAACAAAGGATAAAAAACATGTATAAGGTGTATAATAAGAGAAAACTTACCAATGAAATTCATCTTGCCGGTCTTAAAGCACTTCCTATATGTATATTACTTTTAAATCTATATAAAATTAACAAGTCCCCATAACAATGTCCAAATATAAAAAATACTTTTTATTCTTATTGAGCACCAAAATTACATTACAGAATATATGATACGTATCGTTAAAGAAGAGAAGAAGGAAAGAAGAAAAGTCGTGAATGAGCTATGACATCGCGATGAAACGACTTCTGTACACAGCGGAAGGCTGCGAGAGAGTGCTGCTACGCCGCATTCGCTCGCCCTTTTATGTCATCAGGGGTCCCAGTCATTTCGTTCACACACACTGTCACGTACAACCGTCTCTGTCGCACTCTACTTAAGAGTCCGCACCGAAGAAATCGTTCGCCCATTGTCACCCGTAATGGGGGATGGAAAAATTGATTCCCGTCAAATACTACACTCTTAATAATGGTCGTAATTATCTTTATTGGGAGGGGTTTTTAGTGATTTTCAGAGGAAGGCTCTCAGCTTAAATTCTCTTGGGGAACACCGAGATATTATATAAGTTCTAATTTCAACGAAAAAAATCCAAATACTTATCCCTTATATTCGACTTGACAATTTTTATAAGCGCCTTTTGGAAAAGAAATCTCTAGAGACATAGTAAGCTTTCCGATGATGTTTCTTTGTACTTCCGTTCAGTGAATAGACGTTTTTAACGTTAATAGATGTATTTTTTTAGGGAAACAGTCAATAACCAAATGCATCTTATATCAAGTAAAGGAGTGGCCAAAATGGTAACACGTAAGACTTAGACGATATTGTGTCTTATTCCCACGGATTTGGTGGCAAATTTTCAGTTCGGGAATGATAGCAAGATGAGTTCTAGGAAAATTCTACGACAACGCTAGGATCGCGACATATTCTTTTATGTAAAGTCTAAATTAACTTGGGAAGTTCAGTTGTAACAAACATTAATACAAAAGGAGACTTTGTAAAATACTAATTAAAAAAACACATAATCGTAAACTAACAAGTGCCTACGACTTTGTTGAATTGAGAATATTTTTGTTAATTCACTAGAATTAAATTTTTATACATTAAAAATGTATCATATTGTATATTGTGAAATTGTAATTTTATCATTATTGCTTAAATCCTGTGGAATGCGTAATAAAAAAAATATATATCCTTTTTCAAATTAATTTCTATAATCGTCGGAAACTTTATTAAAATAAGTTCTGTAGTTTTCGAGCGATACACGTTTTAAATGTATAAGTATATCTTCAATATTCTAAGAAACATGTATTTTTAGCTCATCATTATCTCAGCCAATGTTGAATATATGCTGAGACATATATTCCCATTAGCGGTTCTGTGCCCCCTTAACTCATTTATATTTAACTCGTGTAATGTAATTAGGGGCACATATATAAAATGCTTTTTTAGTGTTAAACCCCTATAGATCCATAGCTTTAAGCTGTATGCTGTCTGTCAGTCAATGTTAAGTATTTTATTTCGTAGTTACAAATTAGTAAAACAAGTTTTTAGAGAAACCTTAACCGCGTGAAAGTAAAGTTTATTCGTATATTTTGTTGCTAATTCCCGCCTGCGTCGTTGGGCATTAACAAATAGGAAAGGGTCATACGAATTTAAAAAATAATTAGCTTAAAACAGTCTACGAAAACTTCCGCATCAAATGGTCAAAGTTTTATACCGATATCTTCAGTAGTTTTGTTGTGATTGAATCTCAAAGTAACAGTATTTTCATTATATATACGTATAGATCCTTTTTATACTTACTAATCACTTGAGTATGACATTTTGCGATAAACCTAAGATTGGTATCGGTTTCCTAATTTAACTAAGAAAATTATTATATCCATATACATACTATGTATATACAACTATACATCATTTCATTTTTTCTTTTCACCTTCTTGTATTGTCACGATTGGGCTACGTTTCAAGTATCAATTCTATAGCCCAGCAGGAAATTAATTATAATCAATTACAAAATTCGATTCGAAGAGGAATATAAGTAGAAGAATTTATAAAAACTGGTAAAATTAAACAGATATAAAAAGAGAACAATACTTTACGGGAAAACAAGAAAACAGTTGTAAACACGGCCAGTTAAACATATACCAATATATTTTCAACTAGTCCGCCGCCAAACGCAAGAAATAATAGTAAATAACTTAATGCACCGACCTATAAAAGATTTAAGTTACACACACACTAACGTGCGAGTCCCACCCCCTCGCATCCTCGCATACTCCCCTCCGTACCTTTGTTCTAACAGCACACATGCGCAGCGCGTACTCTCCTGTCCCACGAACATTTAAGGGGAGGCTGGAGAATTACGATCGCAATCATTCTTACTTTATTTTTTTACCCTTTTACACCGACAATATGTTTGTATGTCGAAAGTGGTAACTTTGCTTGATTTTATACTCTACCAATCAAAACATCATTTCATATTTAGCATATGTATATATAAATGTAAGTAAGCGAAAACAGTTCAGTAGATTTTTCTTCTCATATTGTCAATACCGAATTTCTTTTTTTATTGAGTAGTTATTAAAGCTTTAGCAGTACCAATAAAAAAAGTAGAAAATTATTGCTTTTTTCCGTACCATTGACGAGTCGAATGAACTATTTATTTTCAAGTCGCTATTCGTAATACTCCACGCTCCTTATAATCCTCCTACAATCTATACTAATATTATAAACTAGCTGTGGCCGCGACTCCGTCCGCGCTAGAGCTTAATGTAAAAAAAGTAACTAATAGAATCATCCGAGTGTATTAAGTCCATTTAATTATTTACTTCTTTCTCGTACTTAAGTCATTCGTCATTAAAATTACAATAACTTTTCATAAAGTGAACGCAGTACTTTAGCAGTGATGCGTGTTCAAACATACAGACAGACAGACATTTCTAAAAATAATTAAAATGTATTTTATTACTTATTCCTAGTCTTTTTTTTTTTTAGTCTTTTAGTTATTTTTTTTCACAAAAATCTAAATAGTACAGACACGTTAGATTTATATTCTTATTATATGTATAGATGTGAGTTTGTTTGTTTGTTACGTTTTCACTCCATACTCATGAACTTTTGCATATTTATTTTTTAAATTGGATTGACCTTTTGCCATATTTTTTAATGTTTAACAAATTGAACGGGAACAAGCTAGTCCTACTCATTGATTACTCATAGTCATAGTCATTGTCATTGTCATTTTTATACTTTTTAGTTAATAGTAATGCCATATAAATATTAACATTAAAATATTATCACATATTGTATATATTTTCATATATGACATCATCTTAATAAACTGTTGGGACTATTATCGATATATCATACACTCATACGTGTGTATTATGTGTGCGAGTTTAATATAATATTCAAATGAATTGCACAGTTCACAAGTGGGACATACTTTTACAGATATGCGGCTCACGTACACCGAATATTAATCGTTTAGCGCATGCGATTTGTATGTTAATATATGCATATCTTCACGCGCTGTTCATCTTCGGAGGAGTGAGCAGCGATTGTAGAAATATTTAATTAAAATAATTTAAATTTGGAAATGATAATAACCACATTATTTTGACTAATTCTGGATACTTCAATACAAAATTATAAATTTTAGAATAAATCACAATTATAAATCATACTTTTAGGAATTTTAGCAAAATAAATTCATATTAATAATGTTAACTGTATGTTATACTTAAATCATAGGTATTTTATTATATACATACTTTGTTTTAAAAGCTTTTACATAGAATCTAAGCAATGTTGATAAAATTTTACTTAAAATCGATAAAATTGTTTAAGTTTGTAGTAGTAATGAGAAAATTACAATTAGTAAAATAAAAAAAATCCCGCAGTTCATCCAGATAGTTATATGTAATTCCCATGAAATAATAAAACCATTATTATGAGGACAAAGTCAGGCGTACCAGCTAGTTTATAGGTAAGTAATTTCGCAGACAGATGCATTTCCTTTTTTATTTAGCTTTCTTTACTTTGAAGAACATAAGAGAGGAAATAATATCTAATTATAAAAAAAAAACAAACAAATATTCCGATGTCAGTCCAAACTATTATGTGTCTGTGGTATATTGCTATCACCACGCACATAGTGATAAATCCGACAAAGTGACTCTATTTTGGTTTCAGTGGTCACTGTTATGCTTATCATCAGGCATAGTGCCGTCACTTTTCTATCTTTATATATATAATTCTTCTGTACGTGTGACTGAACTCCTCTTAAACAACTGGACTCAATAAAAACATCATTCTTAATCACAGGTTTATGCAGTAATCACACGTAGTAGGCAGAATTATCGACTACCAAGGCCAATAAATAGTACCATATCATATAATACCACATACTATATAAAATATATCAAAATGACCGTGTCGACTAACTGTAACCCCGTTTCGAATGGTAAATGCCTAACTTACAGTGGCATACGTCTTTGAGCAATTTGCGAGTACAGCCCCGGTAAGAGCTTTCTTATTTTATTTTTACGGTAATGCGTACTTACATCTACGGCACTTATTGAGCCGGTCGGAGTGTTCAGACTATATTTTATGAAATAATGCCAAGTGGGCTTCTATAATACGAACAGCTGTGAAGTTTACGCTTTTACCTCTAAAAGTTACAAGGTTTTGACACTTCCTTACAGTGCTTACAAATTATGATAATGTATTTTTTTTTAAATATAACATAATTTATTTTAAACCTAAATATTTATAGCAACAAATTTGCGTACTTCTATTTTTTTCTTTAATGTCAATTATTAAAAAAATGTGTACTGCGTTACATCATAATTAATATTATAAATGCAAAAATTTATTTATTTGCCTGTCTATCTATTATGGTTTCTTGCCTTACTTGAGCACCTAGTCAATCTATAATTGATTTTTTTTTATATACGATGTATACGTTAGACGTTGACAGGGACATAGTACATGATATAGAATAGATTAAACCAAGAAAAAAAATCCTAATGATAGGTTAAATCTGCATAAACATGAGCGAAGTTGTATCGTCTATGATTTAGGTAAAATATTGCAACAATACGTAGTTCTATTCATTCTGTATCGACATGATTTACTCTAAACCATCCAACCAACTCTTAACTTGCCATATGTTATATCATGTAACAAAATATATACTAAAAACAGGTCAAAGAATAAACCTGTGATCTAAAAAAGGAATTATGTAAATCAGATGACAGACATTGCCTTTTATAATATGTATCTATCTCATGAATATGAATTAGTTTTTTTAATAAGATGCATTTAACTATATCCGACCAAGAAAACTGGCGTAACTGAGTTTCGTAAGCAATATATTATATATATTATAAGAGTAGCACTATTTTTTAATTTTCACGCTGTAAGTCTACTGAAGTAAGCAGAAAGAATGGAACAAGATTTATCTTTGACGTTCCACAAGACTATTTCGTTTTTTTTAATTTAGTTGTAATGTTTGATCATTTTTCCATACTTAAATTATGATACAGGGTTATGAATACAAATGTTTTCAAAAGTGTGACTAATGTAAACGTACTTACGGTTTATCGAATACAGTGAAATTTGATAATTTCCATAGAATCACATTTACCTGTAAACAAAAAATAGTATATATTTATTTATATGAATACAAAAACTTCTACAAATATAGGTACACCGGAAAGAATACTGTAAAATGTCGCTGTCGTAGTCCGTTCGCTATTGTGTATAACTAATACGTAGCACTTGTACAGTGTATATGCATGTGCATATGCTACGGCGTAGTGATACTACGTAAATAATCGATCCGTAGGAGTACATGTTTAATTATGCGTGCTACCCTCTTGCTACGGCATACCAAGGCTACGAAAATAATTCAGCACATCGTAGCATTTATTCAATTGTCTATATTAAGCTGTAGCTACGACGTAGCAAGACAACGATTGAAAAGCGTAGCATGGCTACAAAAATCATTCAGCACACCGTAGCTACGGCGTAGCGTGACTACGAAAGTTATTCAACACACCGTGGCACGTATTGAATTTCCATACTACAATGTAGGTACGGCGTAGCAAACTTCATAAAGATAAGTCGATCTTGAACAAAGGTAATAAAATCAAGATATTATAATAAGATTTTTTAATTATGAAAAATATTACAAAGGGATGGTATGTGAGAGTTCCGGCTCAATCAATTTTATGGTCACAGTTTCGAATCCCAGCGCGTATTAACGAATTTATATCAGAATCCAATTACATTTATTAATTTGTATGGATAGTACTATCTGTTGACGATAAAGGCGGGCGTCGTAAGAAAATCAGAAAATTTTGAGATATTTTATGGTAATTAATGTTGTTGTGTGTAGGAAAAATATTGAATTATGAAGTTCATTGAATTGTAAATGGCAATACGTTATGAGCCAATACGACCGTACGTTCCCTCGGGAAGCGAATTTTACCCAACAATGAAACTTGAAGGCTAACAATAAGTTATTTTTGATAACTACAAGCTGTATACTTAGATTTCAGAAAGAATTTATTCTTATTCGACTCATATTTCAGAGCCAAATTTCAATAAATTTATTAACTAAATTTTTCCACAGGTTTATTTGGGTGTATATCGTAGTAAATACCGAAGAAGTATTTTCCATAATAGTATAAATAGTATAATAGTATCGCTTTATAAAACAAAGAAACAATTAATATAATAAACGATGTAGACAAAGTCACGGGTATCAGTTAGTTTCATATATATTCAGAATGAAAGGTAGCGTATGTTTTTAAATGGTATTTTTGGTATTGAGGTACCTTTATGCCTAATTTCACTATGATTCAATTTGATTCACTGGGTTTTGACGTCAAAAGATAAGAAATAGACAGACAAAGAGAGTAAATTCGTTAATAATATGAATGATATTCGACGACACGTTTATATAAAGCCATTATGAGGACTTAATGACATGACACTAAGTCTAAGTACAGCTTGTTGTCGCAATCGACATATTTTATTTGAAGACCTAACGGATGTACGTTGATGTAAAATACATTTATAGTTGTGTGTGAGGGTTGCGGTGCGGACTACCGGCCGATAAACCGTCTACGGCACTTGCCTCTGATTTCATTTACAATTCATTTGATATACTTAGCGAGGGTTTTTGATGGACGCTCCAGGGTTGCCAACTATCTTGTATTTTTTACTGTTATTATTGGAAAAGTATAGAGAGTTGTAACGCATTTGTAAACGAGTAGATTATAACAACCATATAATGATAAATTCTATACCAATCCGTTTTTAGAATGATTACAACTCTATGTATTAGAGATAAGTTAATTCACTTCTACAAAAACCCAACAACAATCCTTGCTAGGTTTATTAGTTCTCGCTAATATTATATGACCCATAAGAGTTCTTCCATCCTGAAAAAAAAATACTGTGATCGAGGTGCAGTTTAAATATAGATTAATGAGAGCAAAGCCGCGAGCAAAACTAGTTCTTAATAATGTTACTAATTTTGGTAGATAAAGAGCCATCTCGAAATATCCTAAACTCGATTATAATAAAACATGAGAATACTTAATTCAGGGCACCACGATAGGACACTCACTTCTTGCAGACGCGGTGACACACTTGATATAATGAATGGCTTTGTTAGTTTAAAAAAATCAACTATATCAAGCACACCTCTTGAAGGGTTGCTTTCCTAGATTTCTTTTTAACAACAAAGTCCATTTCTTGATTTGCCAGATAGTAAATTCAAGTACCCTGTCAAGTGGGTGTTCTTGATCCATAAAGGCTATTTATTACATACATGGTGGATGAATATGTGAACGATGGTAACATCTGGTAATGACGCCTCTTTCTCTGTATCCATCAAAAATGAATATAACTCTATATGTCTATAAAAATAAGTTATGCTAGGTCATATATAATGAAAAGATAAATCAGGGTGAGTTTCTTGCTGGTTCTTCTCAGTGACTGGGTTGTTTTGCAAACCGGTGGTAGCTTTGACGTTCATCAGGACCTAAATTGTATAAAGAATTATTCATTTTGATTTTAAATGAAAAATATGATGTGTTCATCCCCGATACTATTTTAAATACTCGTATGTATTTTTTGTATGCACTATATATACTTCAGTTTCGGTATCCAGACGAGTGTTCATTTTATTCTGGCAGTGTCTATGCCTTGCAGACGACATCTGTCGTGTCTCAGCGTATCGTTCATGCGACAATAATACGTACTTTGGCAGCCGGATCGATATTCCGAACTACCTCAATTTATATGTTCTGTGTACTTTGAACATACAATAAAGTGAATAAAATGAAAGTGTTTGTCCGACCTGATCCTATAATCGTCTGGATCGATATTGACAATACTTTTATAAGCAGATAGAGAAATATCCATAGTGTTATCAATACTGCGAGTACTTGCGCTTTCGTTAGGGCTAAAAGACGTGATACTCGAGTGATTGGACCGGTGGAATATAAATCCGATGTCCACAGGTTCGAAGCCGGCGGCATGTACCAACGAATTTTTTTGGAATTCGTGTACATTTACTAATTTGATTTGGTAGCACTATCCACTGACAGTGAATGAATACATCATGAGTGAACCTGAACCTGAGAAATGTTCTTGTAGTACTACTGTATGTTAAAATAGAACTGTGAATTTCTTGGAGTTTAAAATCACCAATACGTTGTGGGCTGGCGTGATGATCATGCCCATACCTTCCTTCGGGAAGAGGCCTATGACACTGCAGTGGGTCTCTTTCCACCGATGATGGTGACGATGATTGGGCCTTAACAATAATAGTAAAATGTAACAAAGGTAAATTAAAATTGATTACATTAGTTATATGGGTTAAGTGGTACCGAAATATTTCAGAAAAACAGAGAGACATAACATAACTAATATGAGTAAAATGCACAGTTATTGTAAAATAATAACATAAAAAACAATATCGCGTGCACCGGCAAGTCTTATTAATATTATAAGCGAAAGAGTTTATGAAGAATATCTATCCAATATTCTTTGCTCTTTCACGCAAAAACTATTAAACATAATGAAACTTTACACTAATATAGCTTATACATCAGAAAAACATATAGGGTATAATTTATAAAGATAATGATGAAATTGACCAAGATATATTGGTCAATGCAAAGTGAGTGGGATAAATTCCTTCCATCTACCAATTATCTCGGTGTGCGCTGCATAACGCGTTACATTTACACGAAGATAATGTAGGCTGTTGTCATTTACAAAGACGCAGAATAGTCGCGGGCGGCCGCTAGCAATAAATATATTTAAAACGTTTAACTGCAATGATAATTAAAATTAGTACAGACAATTCCAAAAATAATGCGCGTGAATACTGTGTCAAAGAAAGATGATCCAAATTTTATAATAACTTTGAGATTAGAAATCCTTACATTGTCACAAGGAATCTGTTAATACTTAACAAACGCCTGTAGGTGTGATCCGGCATCTTCTACACTTAAAAGCTAGTACCTATTAGCTAAGCATATATAGTAGAAAATTGAAAATGGATAAACCAATAGCGGCTTTAAAAGAAATTACAAATTAAAAAAACACAATATTAAAAAAGGTACATAGTGTCGCAGATTAAAGGAACTGGAAGAATTTCATATTTAGCCAGATGGTTCCTTCCAGAATTATATATTTTATATGAATATGGTATGATATGTTCATGAACTCGCATATTTACGCGTATATGTGTATTAATAAATGAAGAAATAAGTTACAGTTTAAAATAAATCTTCTGTCACCTTACACGTAACATTTAGTACTGAATTCCTTGTAATTTGAAATAATTTGTCCTAATAAATTGATAATAAATTGATGTTAAAAAACTCAAGGTTTTGGGTTTAAAAAAATGTAACGTGTACTGGCAACCCTAGTAACGTTTAGGTATAAGGTTACATCGGAATGCAAGTGTTCGAGGGGTAAATACGTTTTCTTATTCCAACACGGCGCCTGCTGCCCTCCCCGCACCCCACCGCCCCGCCCGCCCTGACCCGACTGACCCCACTCGCAGTCAAGTGTGTGCTGTCCGTAGGAAGTGGTTTCTCTGTAGTGTTAATGGTTTATTTGTTATTATAATTAGTTCGAGGTTACTTGATAGTCGTTACGCTCTGCCATTTTATGGACCGGTAGAAAAAGTTACGTTATATAGATAGAAAAAAAACATTTTTTATTTTTGAGTTTCGAGTTGACTAAACCTTCAATTTGAATGCAAAATGATTGAATTAAAATTGAAATCTTTTGGTAAAAAAAATTATATATACCGGATGGCAGTACAAGCCGTGGTATTGTCATTTGTCTACGGTGTGATTTAGTCTCCTGTGAATGCTAGTAACAATATGTTCATTACAATTATTCCATCACAAAGCAAGTTACTTAAGACAATATTTTAAAAATTTGTGTGGTTTAATGAAACCACGATGCAAGTGAAACGTTTTTTCAGATGTAGTCATTTAACTGAAAATTTCGGAAAATTATTCGAATTAGGGTTCGCGTTTTTAATCTTAACTTAATAATTGGAAAATGGAAAATCAATAATTTGACATGGTATTCAACTATACATTTCAGTTTCAATGTGCGTATTATGATGATGATGATAGATGATAGACGTATGTTAAAAACTGAGCTCAATTTATATTTGCATCATTTTCAATTGTACCATAGGTGCCGTCATATTGGCCTTGGTTGCTCTGCAAAACGTCTTTCATTTTACTCCTACTCCGCAACTGATTGTAATGCAACACGCGATAGATGGACGAAAAATCCATGTCCATTAAAATTATTCCACCACAAAACAATTTAGTTGAGATAAGATTAGAAATAATACCATTCAGTGTCTGACATACAGACCGTATCTAGAAACACATCTAGCAATAAGTAGAGGGGCCGTGACTCGTCTTATCGAAACGTTAAATAATGTATAAATCTTGTTAAATTTTAAATGAAATCCCATGTCATCACTAGTGTAGGGTAAATTTCAGAATGTCAACTACAGTGAGCGTGTCGCCGCTTTGTCCGAATCCTCCCTTTGTGAACGCACTGTGATAAGCGTATCAAAAGCTATTTTATATTAAATTAAATTGTTCAACTATAAATAGTATACTCTATTAGCCTGTAGCAGTGGACTCTCTGAAAAATTATTATTTAATTTACTGTTTATCCCTTTTTGGGTTGATAAAATGAAGTTAAGCTAATATTTATTTCGTTTGTATCCGATACTTCATAATCAACTACATTTCTAGCATGGAACCCATTCCGTCTTCATACAGATAGAAGATTTCAAAATAGTCATAGCTTAGTTGGTAGCGTGTTCAGACACAGTGTCGATGGACGTAGATTCGAATCCTTGCATGAAACCATAGTCATGGTGGTGGGGTTTATGTCCGCCTGGCTAGCTACCACCTTCAAGTTGAATGTCTGTCGCCAGGCACCACTTTATGTGTGCCGGCAGCTACACTTGAGCTCCCCTTCTAAGTTCAGCGTGTTTACCATCTTAGGCTACATTATTTTATATCATATGTGATTGTAGTATGTAGATATGCGGAAATACAAATAATATTATATAAAAGTCAGACCTTTACATAGATTGTACATTCTTTCAGCTAAATCACTACGCAACGTAACGCATAAATGTACGTGTTGGCTTGAAATAAAAATATAACTCCATGTATATTGTTAGCGGGCCTCTTAAAATATTAGTTACTTTCGGACGTTCCAAAGAAAATCCAATCCAATCACAATCTATCGAAACATTTACATGGCGCGTCGATTCTTCCCCGGATATCCGGCGGTGAGCGATGGCGGACATATTTCAAACAGTCACGCCGTTTGATCCGCCCGTCCCGATCTGATTTATACGCCTATTTACTTTATACCCGTTGAAACAATGAAATTTAAATATTTATATGGTTTTTCCTTTCCCATTTTCATCTTTCAGTGGAAGGATTTGCTTTCCATATGACTATTGCTTGCGACCCGGTGCCGATTCTTGGTGTATTACTTTATAACTTTAATACATTTATAACTTAATATCGGGTGAAATTATAACTGACTAGCTTCTGCCCGCAAGCTCGTCCGCGTGGTTTAGTTACCGTTTAGAAGGACCCGCAGCGAAAGCTCTCAAAAGAAAAAAACCCTGATTTTGAAACATTATTCATTGATGCTCCACTCCTATTGATTTTAACCTCATGATATATAGTCTATAACTTCGATAAATGAGCTATTTAATACTAAAATAATTTCTCAAATCGGACCCTACTTCCTTAGATTAGAGCGTTCAAGCAAACAAACTCTTCAGCTTTACAATATTAGTATAGATATTATCATATACCAGAATAATAAAATCATAGTATTTTTATACTTTTGACCACAGTTTCATATGATGTTAAATTATATAATAATAGGCCTAACTTGACCTGACAAGCATTAGAAATGGCCCTACTATTATGCTCTCGATGTGTATTTTAACCGAAAACACCACCTCATTGCAATTTGACTGCTGATCAACTAAAACTGATCAAAATCAAAATATCCTTTATTCAATTTAGGCCCTGAGAAGGCGTTAATGAACGTCAAAGCTACTACCGGTTCGGAAAACAGCCCAGTCATCGAGAAGAACCAGCAAGAAACTCGATCTGGTTTATTTTCCATGTCATATATTTGTTTTTTTTTATGTCATAGATGGCAAACGAACAGATGGGTCACTTGATGTTAAGTGATCACCATCGTCCATGGACACTAACAACACCAGAGGAGTCGCAAGTGCGTTGCCACCCTTTGGGGGGAAGGGTTAGGCGGGGGAAAGGGAGAGGAGAGAGGAAAGGGGAGAGGAGGTGGGCCTCCGGCGATCTCACTGACCGAACGAAACGCAACAATGCAAGCACTGTTGCTTCACGTCGGTTTTCTATGAGAGGGTGGTACTACCCCGGGCGAGTCGACCCACCCATTCATGCTGAAACCAATAATAGTTTCAGCGTGGCTCTACCACCATAATTTGTACAGTAACATAAATATTTACATTCGTTATTAGTGGATGCACAGAGAGGGGCGTCATTTCCAGACGTCACAATCGTTCACGTATTGATCCACCCTATAATAGCCTTTAGATATTAAAACCCGCTTGACATCGTTTTTGAACTCACTATCAGGCAAATTGGTAATGTGTTTTGGGACTTTATTATAAAACCTAACACTATTACTTAAAAAACTGTTTTTGGATTTAGTGAGCCTGAAGCATGGAATGACCAATTTGTTGCTGTTTCTAGTATTTAAATTATGCTAGTCTTTTACTAGATCCAACATATCTAAGTTTTTGCGGACATACATTAAATTATCAAGAATATATTGGGAGGGCAGAGTTAAGATACCGAATTCCTGAAACTTAGTCTTTAATGATTCACGAGGCCTCATATTATAAATTGCTCGAACTGCTCGTTTTTGTAATAGGAATATGGTGTCCTGATCGAAGAGTTGTCGGAACACAGAGTCACTGCGCTATAAGTTTACAATAAAGTCATTAAAATTTAACTTAATGACCCGAGCAACAATCGCCTATGTTAATAAGGTTCGTATGTATAAATGTACACATTAAGTTGATAAGCTATATCGGTCAAGTCATTCTCCATCCATTATGCGTCAAGGCTAGTTGGGTACCAAGCGAGTTACCCCACGCGTCTTCAATTCTAAGATAAATTATCTTCTGCTTTTCTTTTGTATCAATGTTCACTATATACAAGCATAGTTGTTATATTTGGTAATATTGTATTCCTTGTAATCTCTCAACTCAGTATCTAATGTCAATTATAAACAAAAATCGATAACACAGACAAATGTTTCTGCGATGCAAAGAAAAAAAAGCATAAATATATTATACTAGCTGGCCCGGCAGAAGTTGTCTCACCCTGAATAACAAAATCCTTGGCAAATTATATACAAAAACCTTCCTGAGTCACCTTATCCACTGGTGAAAACCGCAAGAAAATCTGTTCATTCGTTTTTGAGTTTATCGCGAACAGACAGACAGACAGACGCGGTAGGGGACTTTGTTTTATACTATGTAATGATGATTAGGGTCACGCGTGACATTGCCGAATCATTGTTTATATGTCACAGTTTATACCAAGCATATCTTATTGTTATAATATTCTGTGTAGTCTTTTATGAAATTGAAACTAACTAGAAATATTAATTTCAAAAAATTGCAATTATCACAGCTTTAAGTGAACAAATTTAAATACGATCACCTCTTTTAATCTTACTATTTGGTTTGCTTACTGATAGGGATACATCAATATAAGATTTAATCTTAATTGTTTAAACATTGATAGTGGCAACTAATTTAGCGGTGGTTAGTTAAAAGAGGAAATCAAAGCATGAATACCTGTTTCAAAAACCATCAGGGAGTTTTTGGCAGGATCTTGGAATGTCATGTAATAGATTTTATATTTTATTCATAATCTTGTGTTATTTTACTCGATATTTTTAAATTTTGGGAGTTTTTTACATAATATATTTCGGTTATTATGCACATGTGTAGTGAATGGAAAATAATACTACGGAGCATGGATTCTGTCTTGCCACAAAAATTCCCTGGAAAGTTCTAACAACGGAACCACCATCTTGTTACTTCAGTGAACCTACTCGACAATGGCAGTCATAATCTACTAGAAGAGTAGTTGCTAAAAATACCATCATAAAAGTCAATAAGTAAACGCATAATTATATTTACTCTATTATATTTATCAGGCAAAGGGTTGCTCCCTCCCCTACACCCCGACACAAGCATCACTCATCCCCACAAGATTGATACTCCCATACATCTTAATGATTTCAACGATACACGTAATTAATTATACGCACTGACTTGTACCCGTGACCTCACTCGTATAAAGTCTTTGCTAGTTTCGCAATCCACCGCGGTGGTACGACGTGCAGCCATAATAATAACCCCTTCATCAATCAAACTCTATATATTTTCTTTTCTTCCCCTGTTAAGGGTTAATTATTTATTTTTTCATTTATATCCAACACTTTATAATTGGCAAAACTAACTAAAAACTACGGTCAACTTCAAAGACGTTTGCTGCACTCCAGACTTAGTTTAGCTTGCTTAATACTAGACAAATAACTGACATACGTACTTAATTGTTATTAGCTATTCCCACGACTACATTCGTATGGAATTTTATGTATAAAACAGTAAGTACGAATTTCTTAGGCAATTAAATGTATAAACATTGAACATCGACGACTTAAACTTTCCAAACATGTACTGCCATCAACTCTAAAAACATTTAGAGTGAATTTTCTCAAATAAGTGTACAGATTTCGTCTCTTTACTGTTTTATTATAAATATAAATTAACAGAACAAAGAACACGCGAAGAAGTTTACATTGTATATATTTATACAAATTTAATTTTGTGTAGTTGCATTTCTAAATCCTATTTTAAGAGTTCCTAATATATATAAATATTACGTTATTTTCAAGAACCTTTGATTTTGTACTCGTATCATAAAATATGAGTGTTATGAAGAATAAAAGTTGGATTTAGCTCATTTTTTAAATGTAACGATACAGTCATACCTAAGTAATTTTAGAATATTTGTTAATTTCTCGTACATCAAGTCTTATATATATTGGAATTGAAGAGTTTGTTGTTTAATTAATTTCCCGAACTGTTTTATACATGTCAAGAAATATGTTCGTATTTAGATTCCATTAACCAATGTGATACCGTATGTAAATTATCAATCAATCAATCATTGATTGCAAGATGATGGCAGTAAACCAGGTGAATATTTGTAAAAGCGCTACCACCGTCATATGGATTCCTTACGTCATTTACCTCCACGGAAACATTAAGCTCATTGTAGAAGTACAGTTTATTACTAATATATACTAATTTTACAGTAGTATGTATATATGTTTTTAATTACTACATTTATATGTCCTATTATAATGCAACTCTCACACCATGCAACAAGCGGTCGACTACTTGTCGCTATAAATTAACGTCAAAGGTTATTCTAATAAGACGCAAAATAAACGCATTCACATCGGCGTTTTTTCAATAAATCGAAATTATAGTCCGCTAAACTCTTTTGATGTGTGTAAAAATCGCCGGTCCTGCTGACGCGTTGCATCTGCTGCCATAAAGCTTGATAACTCGTAATATATATACTATATATACACGATAATGTTTGCCTACGAGTGTATTTATAAACTATAAATAACTAGCGGGCCCGGCAGACGTTGTCCCGCCCTGATTATAAAAAAATTCTTGACAAATGATATACCATTATAAAAAAATCCTTGACAAATGATATACCAAAACCTTCCTCATGAATTACTTTATCTACGGGTGAAAACCGAATGAAAATCCGTTTAGTAGTTCTTAATTTTATTCGGAATAGATAGACGCGGTTGGGGACTTTATACTATGTAATGAAACTACAACTAATTGGGTGATACTAGTAGAAATATGTAAGAGATTTTTTTGTAGGTGGTATAACCACGCTGAATCTATTACTTGTTTCAGCGTGAATAGGTCGGCTCGTCGGGGTAGTACCACCCTCTCACATAAAAACAACAGGAAGTAAGCTGGCGTTGTTGCGTTTCGTTCGGTCAGTGAGAGTGCCGGAGGCCCACCTCCCCTCCTCTTCCCCTTCTCCCCTTCCCTTCCTACCCCTCCCCCCAAACAAATGATGGCAACGCACTTGCAACTCCCCAGGTGTTTGTAAGTGTTTATGGACGGTGGTGATCGCTTAAAATCAGGTGACCCCCACCTGTTCGTTTGCCTCCTATTACATAAAAAAAAACAATAGAGGCGAGTGTTTCCTTTCCATAGGTTAATTTTATTACAGATGAATTCATTTTCACTTTTTCATTTCTAGTTCTATTTTTTTTTTCAATGTTTATCTATAATTAATGTTACATAATTCGATTTTTCAATACTACTAACAGTGTAAGTTGTACCGATGTGATAAAGCGTTGTAGGTTTTCGGTCTAGTATGCTCCTTCTTATTATATAAATTATATTATTCATCGGATTGTTGACTGTTGCATGGTCCATTATTGCAAATAAATAAATATCTTTCTAGATACCTTCCTTGAAATTATATTAAACTTCATCTTAAGGGCAATTTGAACGCTATTCAGTTATTTTAATATAAAATAAAATATACCCGTTTTCTGTATTATTATATACGCGCGTGTCATTACCATGCTCGTTCGTTGCTTGCTCGTGTCTATCTCTCGGTAATTGAATCGATTGGTTGAGTCAATCAGCCACGAATCAATTACAGCTGCCTCTCATAGTTAACGGACGACTTGGAAACCAACTCTGTTCCTTATTCCATCCTTTAATGGTCATTATTGTATAGTGGCAGGGTTTCTAGGAGAATGGTATTAGTATTATTTTTGAGTCGAGAGACTGAAATGTTTGGACTTAGACATACGTTTTAAAATGCCAAATAAGCAACGATATACAGCATCTTTAACTTCTTTGTTATATCTTTTACCAACATTAGATATCTAATCATGATTCGGTAATAATGTACACTTCATCCAAGTAAAGTATATATG
Source organism: Antheraea pernyi (assembly GCA_015888305.1). Taxonomy (NCBI): domain Eukaryota; kingdom Metazoa; phylum Arthropoda; class Insecta; order Lepidoptera; family Saturniidae; genus Antheraea; species Antheraea pernyi. Next base: position 88,166 of record MU159453.1, on the reverse strand, counting down.
CTTATCTCTTACTAGTTTAGTTAGTTGCAATTTACCCCTTGCTTTATATCTTCCAAGGTCATCATTATTAGTGTTAAGATCAGCAGCTACTAGATATTTATAGAAAAAAGTAATTAAAAATATTAGTTATTGTAACTTTATGAAATTCCACTTTCAAAAATGAAAGTATTTTTTCTAAGATTAAAAAAATAATTAACATCGAAGTATGCACTTGAAAAGCTTATTAAATAAGGTATATATACGATTGTAATCTATTATTATATTTGTGAGATTGTTAAAAAAATATAAAATAAATATAGATACTAATACATAAGTACACTTTTCTGTACTGGATTACTTGAGATAAGAATGACAAATAGAAGTCGTCTTGAAATATAATAAGTCGCAAATACCGTCCACATGTCAGCCTAATTCGATATATAATTCTTACTGCTTACCAACTCTCGTATAATCACTCCATCAATCAATAGATCAATTTATTAAATAAAGGTTACGGAAAAAATATTATTAGTAAATTAATTAAGCATTTTATTAAAACCATACTGTTATAATATATTTATCTATTCCATAATTTATAATTATAGTATAATAATTAATTATTTTAGTTAATTTAACCCTTTAAATATTAATAGTGTTGGTGACAGGGCGTGACGTAAGCTACAGATATCCGGTTACACGTGCGGCTTGAAAGAATGAGTATCACAAAGCAGCTGAAAGCGCTTCGAAACGTAATTAGTAGCGCGCGAGGCAAGTTCTAACTTTGAGTTAGGGATCATTTGGACCGCCTTTGAGAGCGGTCTTAACTTTTGTTGGGTTGAAATATGGGTTAAGTTGATATGTGGTAATTATACGTTGTTCTCACTGAGCTGTGTTGTGAGCCGTTTATGTGTGAAATTTTGTCGTAGACCGAGGTCTGTGCTCCATTGTGGAAGCTACTTACTACACCTGTTCTAACCGTGAAGTGTGACAGCCATATATATATAGCTGGCTCCCTTCTTTTGTCATTTTATTAAATTTGCATAATGAATAGTAATCAGACTGTGCATGTTTATATCGATTTACTGGCTGACCCGGCAAACTTCGTATCACCTTAGACTCCATAAATATTGTGTTAATTTTTTAGATGAGTGAAATTCAGTTTTTTTAAGACTAACGGGCGCGGTGGACGTTCTCCCGTCAAAATAATTAAAAAGAACTTTATAAATTCTATGCCTAAACCCAATATGAACCTAAACTGAACCTTCCTCATGAATCACTTATCTATGGGTGAAAACCGAATGAAAATCCATTTAGTCGATTTTGAGTTTATCGCGAACATCATAAGATGAATACACACACTGAATTAAAATCAATAAGCCTTCAAAAATGGAAAGAAAAAATTCATAGAAATTTCTCCATCCTTTCTCGAGGTATAATAAAAAATGCCTTTCCTTACAAAGTGTATGATAATATGAATTTTCGTCGTAATTTACTACGAATACGCCGTAATATACGATTAACAGTTAGATTGATCTATATATGTATTATGAGTAAAATTAAATAAATTGTCATTCTAAATCGCGAGCTAAACGAAAACTATTTCCCAGTCTCTTATCTCGCTATTAACAACAACTCTATTAATATTATTAAAGGACTAGCTGTGCTCGCGACTCCGTCCGCGTGGAGCATAATGTAAAAAACAGTTACTAATAAGAACATCTAAATACATTAAGTCCATTTACTTTTCACAAAAATCTAAAAGGCACCGATTCTTTAGATTTACATCCTCATTATATGCATCATTACATAGTATAAAACAAAGTTCCTTACCGCGTCTGTCTGTCTGTTCGCGATAAACTCAAAAACGACTGAACGGATTTTCACGCGGTTTTCACCAGTGGATAAAGTGGTTCATGAGGAAGGTTTTAACATATAATTCGTCAGGGATTTTTTTATAGTCAGGGCGGGACAGCGTCTGCCAGGCCCGCTAGTAGTAGATAAGTTTTGTCTGCATGAACGGCCGTTTGTTACTCTTTCATGCAAAAGCTATCGAACTAATGTTGATGACACTTCAACATAATATAGCTTATACGAGTACCTACATCAAAATAACACATGTATGTGACTGAACTCCTCTTAGACGGCTGGACGGATTTAGATGAAACTTTTTATCAGATTTCAGGTGGATTCAAAAATGATTTAGATTTATTGGACCTAGTAGGTGGCGCTGCGGTTGAATTTTGGTTTGTTTTTTATTAACAAGGTATGACAACGTCCGCCGGTCCCGCTAGCATATCATAAAGATATTTGCTAAAATATAATGATAAATATAAAATATGTTGAAAAAAATCCTATCATCTGATCTGTCAGCCACCTGCCTGCTATCTCGTCGTGCACTGTATAAGCCGTTAGAACTACACGTCGGTAATGTATGATATCATTATATATATAGACAGAAACATAGGTGAAGCCACGAGCAACTGCTAGTGTAAATATATACAGTTCACACTATATGAAACTTTCACTATATGAAGCGATATAGACCATCCATAAAGGAGAAAGACTGGGAATATTCCTAGTCTCTTACATCCAACCAAACGCTTTATTTCAAAGTTATTTACCAATTTAATAATACAATATTTAGAAACGGAACTCCCAATCGTTGTATCAGCATAGTGATTACAATGGAGCAAATCCAGAGTCCATCAGCATATGTACATAGAACTACTATATGAGAATCATTGAAGATATAAATAATATATAATGCAACAGCCAAAATCATTAAGACTAAATGAACGTGAAACAAGAGAGGTCAAATTATCATATACCGCTTCGATTTATCCCGATTCGGAACTGCATGCATTATTTATAAGAGCTCTCTGCCCAGTACAACGCCTCTAGTAACTAACTCATTGGACTATTATAAATACTTATTTTTATACAACGAACGTTTATGATAAATTAATCAATTATATAAAACAATGTTAATGCCAAGTAATGTAAGTCGATACAGCTGTTTACAGCACAAAATTACAATTAGTATTTTAGAAGATATATATTTAAAATTACAATAAAGAAATAGTTATTTGTATGTAATGTATTACGTCATGTTATAACACTGCAACCGAGCCATGTAAGAACGATACGCTAGTGTGAAATAAGTACGTCAATATGTATAGAAATTACACTATATTTTTCTAAAGTGCTCCGATAGGAGGAGAGAATGGTGATAAGTAGATTACGAGACGTAAAAATTCCAAATGATCGTGAAGAATATTTCAAAGCCGCGCTATTATCTTTCCCGGAGCGCCCTCGTACTCATTTCCTCGACGTAACTCTCAACTATTATTAGGAAAATTCTAACTTATTGCCCCGCTGCCTCAGCTTTCAACGCGTCGGGTTGTGGGACAAGTTATAAATGGACGCTATTTACAAAAGGAAAGTTAAATGCGTTAAAACTTTTAGAGAGATTCAAAATAATTATTTGTAACTAATTTGTAATTATGTGTATATATTACTCTGTACTATATTTATGTTAATATAGCGACCCCATCAATAGTTTTACACTAAAATTAATAAAAATATATACATTTTCGAAAAAAAGTTGATATATAATATTGATATTTGTCGTATTATTACGTTCTGTTTGATCATTTACTAAAAATTTATAGCGATGCTGTATCTGCACTGTTTAAAAATTGTAGTAAGTATAATGCAGCCTATATATTTATTTAGTTTTAGTAATAGTCCAAATTGTAGATGGAACATTTCAAAATGGTTTACTAAAACATTGGTAAATTTGTCAAAAAAGAATATTTCTATTTTTTACTTTGTCTACACATTTCAAAAGACTTTTCACAGACAAAACAGAAATTTGGGCAAGACACTACTTGTTGAGTCCAACTTTAATGTGAAGGATAAATAGTCATTAATTTAATAGACTTTATTAAGATATGAAGGAGAGACTATATGTTGAAATTATATTTTCGTAATGAGTGAGTTTTAAGCGTTTAGTTATTTAAATTTTCAGATAAAAGAATGTGCTGCCATCTACTTCAGGTTAAAATCCATATAGAACTTTTAATAGATTTAGTATTCGTAGCTTTAATGACTTAAATATGAGTTTCTAATTTTATTAATATTGTATTCATTAATAACTGATTTATCTATATTAATTTTTGTTAAATATTAATTTATGTATTGCTATGTATAGATTAGTAATTGCTACAAGAAAATGTTTAAAATGTATATTAAAGCTATTAAATACGGGGGCCTACTGCCAGGCCTTCACAGACGATGTCGTTCTGGTGTTCTCCGGGTTAGAGGTGGTTCCCCTGCAGGAGGAAACTAGCTGGACTCAGCAGACCGTGGTTGATTGGGGCGTCCGTAATAAGCTATAGCGCGTAAATTTGATGCTACAGTGATCACCATGAGCGGTGTCCAGCTGCCCAATCTGAACAATCCGTCCGACTGCTGGGCCTCACCCTGGACCACAAGCTCACCTTCCAAGCGCATGTCGCAGCGGTCACGATAAAAGCTGCCAATATTTATAAGCAGCTGGCATGCGCTGCGAGGGTGAGTTGGTGTCTAAACCCGGTGATAGTCAGGACGATATACGTCGCGGTCATAGAACCAATAGTGCTATATGCCGCAAATGTGTGGGGTCGCGCAGCGTAGAAGCTCTTCGTAAGGACAAATTAGATGTGCTGCAGAGGGGTTTCACCCAAAAAATTTGCAAAGCCTACCGTACGGTTTCTCTGACCGCTGTAATCATCCTGGCGGATCTGCTTCCGTTGGACCTCTGCATCTGGGAGGCTCACATGCTATACCGTATAAAAACTGGAGATAATGGCAAACCCGACACGTGGACGCGCGTTTTCTTCCCGAAGGGGTCAATGCCCACCGGGTAGTGAAGAAGACACGGCTGTCACCGACCCATGTGCAAGTCCTTATATGACATGGGGGCTTCGCGACGTACCTCCGCCACTTCAAGATCCAAAACACTCCCGCTTGTGTGTGCGACCCGGATACCGAGGAGACGGTGATCCACCTTCTCCTTCACTGTCCTCGGTTTTACTCGTCCAGGTATGACCTCCAATCCCAAATAGGTATCGAACTCACGAAAGGGGTAATACATAAAATAGTGGTGGATGAAGGTACTAGAGAGACGCTCCTGACGCTTATGAAATACGTGGTAGAAATAGCAAAAAAGAAATAAATATAATAGGAAGACGGACATTGCAAAAATAAAAAAAATGTTGTGAAAGAAATGGCCATAAATAAATAAAGTCTTAAAAAACGAGGGGAATAGGGGACTTACAAAAAAATCTATTAAATAATACAAACACTAGCCAAGCTACTGTTTCTTAGGCGACAGTTTGATGCAAATGCTTACGCTATTCCCTCTAAAATATAAGCAGAGACCTTGTATGGGTTGTTTTTATTTTTAAATATCGCTATAGTTACTATCGTTATTTTCTGTGGGTTTATATACTATATTTTAATTTAATTTAGGGTTTCCAATATATATTTTATTATGTTTTATTTATTTCTATGATTATATATATATTTTGTGTACTATGTTTTCTTTTACCTTTCTTGGTTTCCTTTGCTAATCCACTGTCTTCACAATAGGTCTAGTTCTTTTTTCTACTGTTGTTTGTTGCATATATATTTTGGATACTTTCTTTGTGTTTTTTTCTATTTATAATTTCTAGGACAGGATTTTGCCGATTTTAACTAATTCTGATTTCCCATATTGTCTTTATGTACTTCAGTTTATGTATTTGTAAAGTAAAGCTACTGTTGGGGCTGATAAAATCAATGAAAATCGCTGTCGCTCGTGACAAAGACCGTTGGCACGACATCGCCGGGCGTAATGCATCGTGAAAGGGTATATCGCTTCCGCGCGTGCCCTCCCGACAAATCCTCGCAGCCAACAAGTGTCTTGTATTAAAAAAAAATCTTTTCACGTCGACAACATTACTTGAAATGTCTAAGACTTTTAAAAAGATATTGATTTCCTTTTGAACTCTTATTCATTTTTAAAGATTGTACACCTGCTGCTTCATAGAAATTATTATATATATACGCTTACGCATAATCTGATAAATATGTAAATAGAAATAATAGAGAGTTCTTTTTATTTTATCAAAACATTGGTCTTTCTGCTGAGCATAGTACGATCCCTAATCAAGTGACCACCACAAGATTTCCAGTTCATTCTTAGATATTGTTCTGTTGTTATTCTGACTTTTAAAGAATAAGTACACGTTATAATTTTCGCAATTTGAAAATTTGATACCTAAAGTAAAATTATGTTAAACAAAATTACTGTCTCTTATCAGATATAAATTAAAGATGTAACATATATCACTTATTCAGCATAAATTAGTATTCGTCCCCAGTTTCAACTGATCTCACATAATGAAGTATCAGAATAAATAAAGAGGTAGTTGAAGTGTTATTATTTGGTTTCTTTGAATAAAAGTTGTGATATATACGTAGTAAATTGGTTATTTATTTTAATCACTAATTAGGTTTTAACAATAACAACGCAAATACTACTGCATCGTGTTGAAATAAGAATAAAGCCCAACACCTCGCAGTCGACGCCTACATACTGTGTACTTCAAGTGAGAAAATAATCGTGTCCGTTATAGTTTTATTGTCATAACATATGTAAGTATAAAGTCATAATATTTTATGTAATTATTATACTCTATATTAAGATGTTGTTGTATACTAGTCTATATTCATAGTACTATAAACAGGCGGTAGTCCTTTTGTTTCAATTATACATTAATGTACCACTAGGAAACGCTTCCATTTAATAATAACAATCAAATATAAAATTTAGTCTTTAATAAATTTACCTTCAAGGCACGCGAAACACTGTGTTTCAATTATACATTAATGTACCACTAGGAAACGCTTCCATTTAATAATAACAATCAAATATAAAATTTAGTCTTTAATAAATTTACCTTCAAGGCACGCGAAACACTGTATAATTTGTTGGTTTACTTCATTGCACACAAATGATTTGATTTGCGATTTGACAGTTATTTTCTTAATTGAAATGTATAGATAATAAATTATATCATTGTTACGCTTAAATCTGATAAATCTTTATATAGGAGTATATAATTCTTCTTTACGTGTGTTTGTGACTGAACTCCTCTTAAAATGCTGGAGTGATTTTGATGATTTTTTTTGTCTGTTTAGGTGGATTCAAGAATGGTTTAAATTTGAACCCACCCGGTGGGTGGTTCTGCGAAATGTTTCCACGGTTTTATTTTTTATTTTTGGGGCAGAAGAACGTCTGCAGGGCTCGTTACATTAATATATAAAAAATGTAATCGATCGCCATAACATTTGATATACCCTAAGTATGCTAATCCACTGTCTTCACAATAGGTCTAGTTCTTTTTTCTACTGTTGTTTGTTGCATATATATTTTGGATACTTTCTTTGTGTTTTTTTCTATTTATAATTTCTAGGACAGGATTTTGCCGATTTTAACGAATTCTGATTTCCCATATTGTCTTTATGTACTTCAGTTTATGTATTTGTAAAGTAAAGCTACTGTTGGGGCTGATAAAATCAATGAAAATCGCTGTCGCTCGTGACAAAGACCGTTGGCACGACATCGCCGGGCGTAATGCATCGTGAAAGGGTATATCGCTTCCGCGCGTGCCCTCCCGACAAATCCTCGCAGCCAACAAGTGTCTTGTATTAAAAAAAAATCTTTTCACGTCGACAACATTACTTGAAATGTCTAAGACTTTTAAAAAGATATTGATTTCCTTTTGAACTCTTATTCATTTTTAAAGATTGTACACCTGCTGCTTCACAGAAATTATTATATATATACGCTTACGCATAATCTGATAAATATGTAAATAGAAATAATAGAGAGTTCTTTTTATTTTATCAAAACATTGGTCTTTCTGCTGAGCATAGTACGATCCCTAATCAAGTGACCACCACAAGATTTCCAGTTCATTCTTAGATATTGTTCTGTTGTTATTCTGACTTTTAAAGAATAAGTACACGTTATAATTTTCGCAATTTGAAAATTTGATACCTAAAGTAAAATTATGTTAAACAAAATTACTGTCTCTTATCAGATATAAATTAAAGATGTAACATATATCACTTATTCAGCATAAATTAGTATTCGGCCCCACAGTTTCAACTGATCTCACATAATGAAGTATCAGAATAAATAAAGAGGTAGTTGAAGTGTTATTATTTGGTTTCTTTGAATAAAAGTTGTGATATATACGTAGTAAATTGGTTATTTATTTTAATCACTAATTAGGTTTTAACAATAACAACGCAAATACTACTGCATCGTGTTGAAATAAGAATAAAGCCCAACACCTCGCAGTCGACGCCTACATACTGTGTACTTCAAGTGAGAAAATAATCGTGTCCGTTATAGTTTTATTGTCATAACATATGTAAGTATAAAGTCATAACATTTTATGTAATTACTATACTCTATATTAAGATGTTGTATACTAGTCTATATTCATAGTACTATCAACAGGCGGTAGTCCTTTTGTTTCAATTGTACATTATAATGTACCACTAGGACACGTATCCATTTGGTAATAAAAATAAAATATAGTCTTTAATAAATTTACCTTCAAGGCACGGGGCACACAGTATAATTTGTTGGTTTACTTCATTGCACACAAATGATTTGATTTGCGATTTGACAGTTATTTTCTTAATTGTAATGTATAGATAATAAATTATATCATTGTTACGCTTAAATCTGATAAATCTTTATATAGGAGTATATAATTCTTCTTTACGTGTGTTTGTGACTGAACTCCTCTTAAAATGCTGGAGTGATTTTGATGATTTTTTTTGTCTGTTTAGGTGGATTCAAGAATGGTTTAGATTTGAATCCACCCGGTGGGTGGTTCTGCGAAATGTTTCCACGGTTTTATTTTTTATTTTTGGGGCAGAAGAACGTCTGCAGGGCTCGTTACATTAATATATAAAAAATGTAATCGATCGCCATAACATTTGATATACCCTAAGTATTTTTTCATAGAGAAGATTTTTATAGTGTCTCTCTTGCTATACTTGCTACTAGGCGGCGTTACGTTGTATTTTAATCTTTTTATTTTATTTCTGCAGACTCATGGTCTGCAATTTTTTTATTTCGTTTATTTTATCACTACAAAAATCGTTGTAAAGCTCATTGTATTCAATGTTATTATGTTTTATATATAATTAGCTGGCAGTTAATAGCACATAACACATTATTAATATTCTTTCCTCTTCGATTAATGGGTTATTATAGATATATCATAGATGGCGGCACGTTTTAATTTTGAATTTATTTTTCAACTCCGGTTTATTTTATGGTTTACGTGTTTTATTCAATTCAATATGTAATAATTGGGCCACAGCAACATGTGTTCGAGACAAGTAGTTGGTCTACATATTGCAATAATGAAAGTAGCACCAGTGATAGAGAAATTCAGGAGTCATAGCATAGGTTAGCATGGTACGGGCATTTTATGAGAAAAGATGAGCTATATAACTAGAAAAGTTTTGAGTATGAAGGTGGACGGATATAAGAGAAGAGGAAGACCGAAAAACGTATGGATTATGTGAAAAGTGTTATGTGTGTAAAATTGAGATGAGATCTGCCAGGGGAGAGTGGAAGGGGAAAACATGTTTTGCCGACACTACTTAGTTGGGATAAGGGTAAGAAGATTTCAATATAATAGGAGTATCTGTTGCATATCCAATCCAAAAAAGGACTCAATTGATGAACCTTATACTGGTAGACAGAAGACTTTTCAAGGCATTTTCTATTCATATGATAAGAATGTTAGTCAAAGGTGTTGGTACTTATAAGATTGTTGTAAAAATAAATGTTGCAGGTGTCTAGCAATAAGTATAAAATACACTTCACTAATTTTTAGAAAAGTTTGTCTGTCTGTTTGTTTTGACACGCACAACTGCTAAAATACTGCGTTAATGCTAAAGCTTCTTATCATAAAGCATACCTTCGAGTAACATTTATTCTTGGTTTCATTAGAATCGGTTCGGTGTATCAAAAGTTATTATAATTTGAATTACGACGCGACTTGAGTACGAGAGAAGAATAATCCATAAGTAAATGGATGTAATACATTCAGATTATTTTATTAGTCACTGTTTTTTACATAAAGTTCCACGCGGACGGAGTCGCGGGCACAGCTAGTCTAGAATATATAGATATATTATTGCGCTGTTCCATAAAGACTAAGCAGTAATGATGACATTTATAAAGGTAACTTAAAATTGGTAAAACATTTGTAGGATGTATTATAACAATGTACTCGTATACAGTCAAAACTAGTATATATTTATATTTTATATATTTTGGGATGTAAGGGGTGTCGAATAACATCATAAAATGTGAGACACCCAAGCCAACCTCACTTGCACGTGGTGCACCCTGCTGAATAACGAACGAGGCAATGGCGAAAGCGGGGTGGTAGGGTTCTACAGGCTGACTGGGTCGCAACCACATGTATACGGCGAAAAAGCCCGTCATAGTGATTTGTTTCTGCAGGTCGCGTTTCTGGATCAGCCTGTGCATATCCAGCTTTTCGCAGGCCTGCATGACAGCGGCGACCAGCGATGGATAGTGTGTCACTCGATGGTCGTCATTGTTTTTTGATTGCTTTGTGCTTACCATCAGGCAAAGTGCGGTCATTTTGGCGTGCTACAATAAAAAAATTACAAAATAAATGTGAAATAACAAAATGAAATGAACGAACAAAGTCACAGTAATACCAGTCTAGTAGTAATGAGACTTGATGTCGCAGTTAGTGACTTGCTGTTGAAACGAAAAGCTTTAGGATCGATTCTCGTGTAGCAGGGACTTTATACATATTTATTGACTAGCTGGTTATATGTTTTACTATCTATATATGCATGTACGAGTTACCACAGTTCTATATAAAAAACAAGTCTTGAGAATACTATTAGATGGAATTTAAGAATTTGAATATGCACTTACTAGGCAATGTATTTTTCACAATATTTATGGTATCACATAATCATGTAGCCACAAATTATTAACAGTGAATATTTTATTAAATTTTATCTTTTACTGTTAGTATTGGTTCTGATCAAAAGGGCATTAAAGACAAATAATTGTATATAACTTGCACACACTTGCACATATACGTATCCACAACACCCAAATATACAATTGATACATATGCTCATCACAGAAGAGTCAATAAGGTGCAGGAGTCTAAAATTTTACTACTTTCGCGCCTCGAGGTCTGTTAGCGTCACAGTTAAGAAAACATCTCATGATTTTAACTTTATTTCCATCTAATTTAGTACTTTTTCTTTTCGAAAACATTATTTAGTCCGGTGAAGCTGTGAAGGGCCTTCATCAAGCCAATCGCGTATAATCAGTCCGAAGAAAAAAACGAAAACAGTCCTTATTTGCATTGATATCTTAGTATGTCTGTCTCGCTTAATTTTTATTACAGTTATACTAGTGCGAGTAGAAGCGTTTCTGTTGAAGTTTCATCAACGAATTGAGTAACGAAGTTTAACTTTATGTAGCTGGTCTGACGGAAAGGGAGTTATTTCAAGTAATCCTCATATCAAGTTAATGTAGCAACAGTTTTTGCGTATGCCAGTATTGTTATATAGACATTTATAGATTTATATGGTAATTATAAAGTACATTTGACGACATTTCAAAGTATTTAGTATTTGATTACCCTCGAAGAAGTATTTACTAATGTCATCAGTATTTCAATCAATCAATCAATGGTTACTGTGTTTTCAGTCTATGATATTTTGTAAGTATATTAAATAATAGCTTCTGCCCGCGCCTTTGTCTGCGTGGAATATTTACTTTGGGCGAACGCTAACACGCATCGGAAGCTTTCAAAACGAAAAAACCCCGATTTTGAAACATTCGTCATTGGTGCTCCACTACTATTGGTCTTAGCGTGATGATATATAGCCTATAGCCGCCCTCGATAAATGAGTTATCTAACACCGAAAGAATTTATGAAATCAGACCTGTAGTTCCTGAGATTAGCGCGTTCAAAAAACAAACAAACTCTTCAGCTTTATATATTACTATAGATATAGATGGCCATGTTATGGTAAATTATTGCAGGTTACTAAAAACTTATATTTTGCGTGAATCTTAAGAACTTGCTCCGTAAAGTTATTTCAAAATGACGTCACTTGTGTGCAATACTTCAAATATTATGTGTAATGCCGCTAGAATAATAAATATCTTATAACGTTAAATGAGCAAATCTTCTCTGTCTCTGGGAAAAGGATTTGGCTATTTGGAACAAAGTTTGTAATTAGATAAACTTTTACTTTTTTTTAAATATATGTGTGGAATGTATGTCATGTATATACTTGCGTTGTGGACTTAACACTTGCATTGTTGACGTACTGGTACCACAGTATTTTGTAAGATGGCGCTATATCGCAATATCCGAATTCAAATACGTTCGACTTACATCCAGTGGCAACAATGCTTTTTTCGAACTGACAAACGTTAATTACATAATCAAGCGAATGACGTTTGGTCACTTAGATACTACGGTTTAAATAGGGGAAGAAGGAGATATAAATATCTATAAAAATAACCAACCAAGTTCCTACTAAAAACACCCTTTGGAGTTAAAAAAATTATATTGAATCCAAAGGTCTAATGCACTCTAACCCATACAGAGCTATCTCAGTGATAATTTGGCGCGCTTCCGGTCCGCCAAGATGGCGGTGGCAATTTCCGGTTAGCGCGCACTTTGTGAACGCGGTGCGTTTGACACCGCCTCGGCTAAAGAGCCTCTTTGCGTAGATAATTGGCTCTCCCGGCCGCCATTCAACGGGCGAGTTCATATTTTCGTTTATTTAAGAAAAAAAAATTGATGGGTTCCGATTGGATCATTGTTGTGAGAGTTCCACACAATACGGATTCCTAATCAACTCTTATTATTTTTCATTATATTTTCCTTTATATTGACTCGTCAATTTTAGTGGGCGTGTGCAGAGCATCAGCACTACGTAGACAGCTTATAGCGGTTAGGCGTTTATTATTTATGTCGTATTCTCATAAGTCGTGTTATCATAATGTGCGATGAAGAAAGTATTATTCAAGAACCAACAGGTATGAAAGAGAGACCGCTATACATGGTTCACATTCGAAGTCATGATACAATGTAAAAAGTAGCAAATCATTCAACAATAGAGTAGTTGAGAACTATTTATAATTTTTTTTATACTATGTAGTTTTTAGCATTTGATCACACCCATATATGCTGTTAAATGACGATGTGTCCTAAGATAGTAAAAACGCCAAATTTGGAGGAGGACTGGCTCTCCAGTACAGGTGCCGGAACACACTGACAAGTGCCAGGTTGCCTTACAAATAACCTTACCATCATGAATCATCATGTGTTTCCTTACAATGTTTTCTTTCACCGGAAGCTACGATTCAGTTGCAAGTAATTGAACCTACGTCCATCGACTCCGTCGTATTACGCGACCAACTAAGCCATCATCGCTTGTCATTGTCGAAGTAGTTTTAAAATAAAACAACAACGTAATAATACATTATTGATATAATATAATCCTCATTATTATCATTATTGGCCAGACAGATGCGAGAATTTACAAGTTTTTACAATCCACACACACAATAATAAAACTCGATAAATACCGAATAATCTCAAAATTAGACGTTACGACGTTTTTAACAAATGTAACGGGTACGATATAGTCCGAAACGATTGTTCTCTATACTGCCCATTTACAATATACTCCTCATTTCTGTTGCGATCCCTATAAATGCTCTCATCCCTATAAACTCTCTAGTTTCATACTCAAATACTACTGACGGAATTCCATTAAACTCTACAATAGCATAGTTTCTACATCTCAATAACACATAGACTATAATATATAAACATATTGTATAAATTTACCAAAATATAATAATATGTAAGTAATAGTAATATGTGTATGTCAAGTAAGTTTGAAAAAAAATGTACTGTCAGCGAATTACCTCGACGAGCGCTACATAATCCATTAGATCTATACGAAAATAATGTACAATGGCAATATCACATACTATAGTAGCAATATCTAGATACATCAGCACATGTGTCTATTATTCCGATGTGACTGACGACGCTATTAGTCAGTTCATCCATCGGGCCGTGAACGCTCCGGCGCAGGACATTGTGGATTATAATTTAAAAATAGCTATAAAAGATTATAATGAAGTCGTCTTAAAGGCAATAATCTCAATAAAAAATCCGAAGTATGATATTTAAGTAAAATAATAATTTAAAATTGTGCGGTCGGGGGAACCGCGTAAGGAATGAAGTTCCTTACATTTTTTCTACAACTCCGAATGCAATTCGAAATGAAATCTGTATATTGCAATTTTTATTTTATATAATTTTTTGAAGGCAAATAATCTAAAGGAACGAATGACATCAGAAAGTTTAAGAAGTTACATCAAAATTTTTCAGGAAAAATATTTATTCATAAAAATGATATACAAGATACTAAATTATACGGTATATGAAGATAATAACTAATTTAAAAACACTCAAGTCTTATGTACAATAAACAAATGTAAACAGTAAATACTTGTATCAAGTTGTATCAATATTATCAACTTACTTTTCTAAATTTGTATTACACGTATTTGCTGCAGTTTCCATTTAAAAAAACTTAAATACAATAATATAGCAATATATATATATACCTAGTCTTATCATAAATACAAAAACATAAAACAAAGAAAACAAAATTTCCATTGCAAATAACATTTATTACTTTTACAGTGTGTTAGTTTTATATATAAATATAAAACAATTTAAAATATAAAAAGCTTATTCGAAGTGGTCTCCGTTGGCTGCAATACAGTCCTTTAAACGTTGAGGCCAGTTATCAATAGAAGCAAATTCTTGACTGCCAATTGTACGGATCGTTTTAGGGACTCCAAATTATCATGGCGTTTAGAGTAAGCCGTACTCTCAAAAACTGACCAAGTGGATTAAGATCGGGACTAGACGACGGCCAGTCTTCAGATCTGATGAAGTCCAAAACGTTCGTTTCCAACCAAGACTGCGTAGACCGAGCTTTGTGACCCGGCGCCGAGTCTTGCTGGAAGGACCATTCTTGGTTATTGAACATGGTGTTGTTAATGGGCTTCACTAACTTCTCAAGAATGGTATCTTGATACACTTTTGCCGATGTTTGGATACCTTTCTCACAAAAGTATGGCTCAGTCA
>MU159453.1:26345-72676 GCA_015888305.1 Antheraea pernyi | reverse complement strand
CTTTGCGTACCGCTTCAGTAGTTGTTTCGACTTTACCATCTGATTCTGTTTTAAATTATCTGTTAAGAAGTGACCAGTACGTCTCTTATAGGCTGCAAGTCCTAAGTCATCTTTTAAAATACGCGACATGGTTCTAGGTGCTATCTTCATCTCCCGAGATAAAATCTTTTGCTTTCGGCCAGGATTTCTTCGAATTCTTTCCCTTACCGCTTTAACTACCTTTTTCTCATTGTACCTATTAATAGCCCGGTACACAAACATTTTACTAATGCCAAACATATGGAGAGTTTTAAATATTGCATTTGGCTCCATACCTAGACCAAAAAAAACAGACCTAAGAACAAAAAAAGCTGCTAGTTATATTAAAGCTATTAGTAATATTATATAACTCAAAAGATAGTTTGCTTGAACGTAAACAGCTGTAAAACATTTTTTTATACTATTTTGGCAAAATGACTGCTCAATAACTGATGGAAAGTATAGTACAGTTCTAAAACAACGGCGACTATCGGTGTTAAATACCAACGGCAGTCGTTGAAATCAAGCCGACCTGCAAAAGTTCCTCTTCACGCCTCGTTTGAACGACCCGACGAATTTGAATTCTATAGTCTATTTATTAACGCGAGTGAACTCATGGGGCACAGTCAGTGTATTACGAAAGCGAAAGTCCATTCGTTTGTATCTATTTTTATCAATTACTAGCTGAGCAGTCCACGCGTTGCTGTACCTCAGTTATAACATGTTGAATTAAATAAAACACGTGCACCATAATATAAACTGGAGTGGAAAAATAAATCAAATCAAAATAAAGCGCCATCTATGGGATATCTATAACAGTCGGTCCTATAGTGTTCTGTCAACAAGCCAATTTACAGCGCCATCTGTTCGAGACTGATGAAACTTACAATTAATAACAATAACCAACATTGACAATCATTTAATTTGTTATTAAAAAAAATGAAGGCCATCGAATGATGCCAATGATAATCGAAATTTTATTCTATCTCTCAAGTTGGACCAAATTGTACATAAATGCCAACTTTCATGAAGATCGGTTGCTTAGTTTCGAAGTTCATCGTGGACAAATATCATGACACTGGATTTTTTAATATATTTAGAAGTTTTACGTAGTTAGTTGTATTTTGGATATTAGATACTTATTTTTATTGCCCTTTTGTGCTGTTAAGGTCAGTTTAATAAAAAAATCGGATGATGTAAAAAATTCTGCCGCACGTCCCAAAACAATTACGTCCGCCATCGGAGCGCGCAGGGCTGCCACGCGACGATATCACCGCCTCAGTGCGTCGCGTCGCGCCACAATGTCGCGGCACCCCTCACTTTATTTATGTGCCTGAAGGAATGATCACGTACGTGCTTATCACTCTTATATATTGTCCTATTATTATACTGAAACGATTAGGTTTAACCAGTAATGCTCTCGGACACCACTTCGAAGGACGTTGTTTCTAATCAACATGATCGAAATACTAGAAATTGTAACAAACTGGTCGGTCGTCCTATGTTTCAGACTCAGTAAAACCAGTAATAGTTTTTTAGGTTATAGGTTTTTATGTTTTTTGGTTAGGTTTTACAGAGTCCCAAAGCATATTACCGATTTGCCGAACTGTAAGTTTAAGGGCCGGGCCTAAACAGAATAAAGTATTTTTGATTGAATTTGATTTGATTTGAATATCACAAAGGGATTAAAGTATATAGAGAGTTTAATTATTACCTTATAGATATTGTTATTTGTGCTAAATCCAATGTTAGCCGTTCCTAATATTTTACGTTATTTGTCAAAATCTGTACATATTGTACGTGTAAAATATGAAGATCATAATAAATACCTTATGGAGGGCAAAATTTGAACTTCGTTCTCAGTGTACAAAAATTGGAAATCCTAAAAAAAGAAAACATTATATGAACGATTAAAATTGGAATTAGGATCTAGGAATCCTACAATGAGACTACGTTATTTTGTTTTAAATAAAACATTATTTACACAAATATGATATTTTCGAGCATATTTCACTTAGTTTTGGAAGTGAAAAAGTTATTTCTTTTGGCACGGTATAGAAACATTTTCGTTACACGTTAAACGTAGGTATGTATTTGTGTGTAGGTGTTAGTATGTATATGTTTCTGGCTGGGTGTAGTAGTTTACCAAAGTGAGTAAATATGTTGTTAAGTATTTATAATACGAGATTTCGTATAGTATATAGTTTATGAGCATTCTCATATATATATATATAACTAGCGGACCCGGCGGACGTTGTCCCGCCCTGATATTAAAAGAAACCTTAACCAATTATATACCTAAACCTTCCTCATGAATCACTTTATCTAATGGTGAAAACCGCATGAAAATCGGTTCAGTAATCTTTGACTTTATCGCGAACAGGCATGGCATAGGAGTTTGTTTTATAATATATAGTTTTATAATATGTAGTGTAGTATAATACATAAAAACCAAAGAAGTTCCACTTTCTCCACGTTTACACACTGTTACACGAACTGTTTTTTTTAATCTTACAAGTTTTAGCTTTTGACTACAATCTGTCCTGATTTTATATGACGATACAGTCTAAGATGGTAAACACGGAACACAGCAGCAGGTGCTTGGCGATAACTTTTTAACCTTAGGTTAGTAGCTAGCAAGGCGGACTTAGAAAAAGCCTGAAAAGTTTCGACATCTGACCTCACTTGGTACCAATCAATACTGTGAAGTGTGAAGGCCCTTACTGAAAGCTCAAAAAGCAATACGAAATATAAGTTTAATAAAACATTAAGAACCAATGATCGTGGAGACATTGAAACTAAAAGAGATTTATACGATTCGAAACGAAAACAATTTAGCGGCAAATCTCACGGTCTATCCGCCGGCTCATATCCGCGTATCGGATACTATATCAGCCCGGTATCCGACCCGGCGCGTGAATTATACACGCCGTCGATCCCCAATAAGCCTCTTTTATGAGCACAGGATTGTGTTACGTATAAATATTTATATCTTTACAGGATCTAAAACAGATATTTCTTGTATATATGTTCTCGCTGTGTTTCCTTTTGTCTTCAAAACTCTTCTTTTACTTTTGTGGGAATTTTCCATAATGCTAAGCGCAGTGAAATGCACATAGGCAGTTACCGCTCTCATGCCGATCTGCAGGTCTCACGGACAGAATAATCTTGTAACGTCTAAAAGTGTCACAATGGCCATGTATGTGGTGATTGTGATCCAATTAGACGCAATAAAGACACTTCATTTATCTACAACTTCGATCAACAATAACTGGTCGAAGATCTACAATTAGTAACGTCATGCCAAGCAAAGGAAACTACTAATGTAACCTAAGATTTGGGCAACCAGTTCGGTTATTATTAAATAACAAAAAATAAATAGTGTTTTTTCTCTTTTAAAGTACTATTTCTGTCATTAAAAAATGGAGTTAAATACTTGTTGTCTAGTTTCTACTCTGCCTTCTTAATAAGATGGCGGCTGGCTTATTAGAACTAAGGAGTTTCTGTGACAACAGAATTGATGTTCCATATTATTGTTTCTATCACTCTTCGCTTGTTTGCAATAACTACACTATATTGCGCGCGATTATACAAATACTACACTATATAGAATTAAATAATACAAATGTATAAATAAAAAACCATTAAATTTGTAGGCACAAGTACCCGCCAAAATTTGCTTCTACATTACCATTTCAGTGTTTGTATGTTTTTTTTTAAATGTTTTGGTAAAATATTTGCTTCTTGGTTCGGATTTATATTTTGTTTGAAAATTTTAAATTCTTATTAAAATATAGTCAATTGTATATAAACAAAGAATTCATATATTTTTGATAATTAAAAACACGTAAAATAGAGGTTTAAAATAGACAGATAACAGGAGAAATGGCTCAGAATTAAGTTACTTTGATGAAATATATAACCTTGTAATCCCGTACAATGGGATATTACGATCAAATATGCCATTAAATCCTGGTAGTAGTTGAACGCAGCGGGCCGGTCGCCATGACTACGTCACGTCCCGCCCCGACCTCCTCGTTACACTAGTGACGTGCTGCGTCGACAATACAACGCCAATGCATATCGTTAAATCGCTTTAAGTGAAACGAATATATGTTACTTGTTATTTCGTATTATTCTTGATGTAAAATATCTATAGCAGAGAGTCTATACGGCATGGGTGGCCACTCTATATAAATTTGAACTTTAGATAAGTATTTACATTTCATGAATATAACTATTTATTAGATAAACAGTCATCTTTTCCTTGAAAATAATCTAAATATGTTATTGTATTCTTGATTATGCCATATTTATTTTCATATTTATTATAAAATAACTTCAGTGTTTCATATCTGCTTGGCGTCCCGCGAAGGCTCTCATTTATTTTCTATTACACTTGAAATAAAAGTAATAGTATTGATGCTTAGTCACAATACACGCTGAAACAGTAATACGTTACTTGTAGTAAAATTACTTATATACAAATGCATCATAACATTCAGGTACATATTAGCTTTAGCTAGCATTACAAAACATCTTATAAACACTATACAAAAGTTATCTTCTCATTTGAAACATAGACTTCTATACCTATATATATAATATGTAGATATACATATGAGACATGTAGCAATTTATTGCCTTCAGCAAAACATCAGGTGATTGGAAAACAAAAATATTGTAATAATCATTCTATGTTGTGCTAAACTGGCTGTATCCACGGTTCTGCTAGTGTGAACTTAAAAAATATTGCTAGTTCTCTATTCACCATAAAAAAGAAACACTATATGGTTTATATTATATCTTAAATGTATTGCAGAGCGTTTCTGCCACAGTATTTATTTCCGTAATAATGGTATCAAAGGACTAATTAAATTAATAAACGTACCTAACGTTAACGGTATTATTTAATTCAATTACAATACATTTTTAAGATTTTTAATTTAAAAAAGCAATCACTTTTTATCAATCAATTTATGATAATAATCATATTTTAGTATTTTATTTTCTAAATCATAATCTACTGATATAGACATTCAGGTTTAAATAGAGTATTGAAAATGAATGTACTCGCAATAATTTTGCTCCAACTTACTTTACTTACAATAACAACAACAATATTATTACAATAATGTAATAATACATACGCTAACATTTTATTAGATACTACATCTACAATTAAAAAGTATTATGCTAATCAGTTGAGTAAATTTCTAGGTATAACTAAAATAAAGTCAGACAAAAAGACGCTGTCATTTATATCATAAAACAATTAGTCTCAAAATTGTAGAGCTCTCTGACATGCCTAAGGAATACGTTTTATATAGTTAGTGATTCTCTCCTATATTTTTTTAGTATTTAAGCTCCTCAAAATACTTTAAAACACAGAACATTCCCTAAACGGCATAGAAAATGAACCCATCAGAAGACGTACAAATGGAACACTTAGGTCCTATCTTTTCTTCAGTCGGTTAAATTCCATCACGTTTCTGAACTGAATTCCCGGCTTCCAATATTAGGTGAGTTTATGAGATCACTGAGGAATCCATGGTGAACCCTTCATTGTACATAATAATAAGTATATATAATGTAAACCACAAGTATATGTCGATGGCATTTCAAAGCAAGTCCCATCTCTAAGGTTATAATATTCCAGGAGGTAAGAATAGACTTTTAGTTTTAATATAATAAAGGGCCACCAAGCCCACGGTTATGTTACTGATTTATCTTTCCTATTTTAACGTGCGAAGAACAAGTTTCTTTGGATTGTGCACATTAGATACGAGTAATTTATCACGGCATAAAAGTGTGAAGAAATTGCAATAATCTTTGTCTGTCGTAAACATTACAATGTACATTTTATGGAGTGATTTAAGTTAAAGAAAAATTTAATTTAATATATTAAACGATGTAATCAGGACTCAAACGTATTTAGAATATTGGAAAACTGTACGAGTAATCGTGATCTTAAACTAAGCAGAGAACAACGAAGTATAGTGACGCTTATTGATCGATAAAAATAGTTGTCGATATATATCAAGAATTAATTAAAGTACGTAAGTAAGTAGTCTTCGTTAATCTTTTTGGCTGCTAAGAATATAGATTTAAATTCGGGTTTACGCATGATGCAATCAAGAGTTGAATACAAAACAAAATTTAAAATATTATAGTAGGAATCTAAAATTGGCATTTGTTACTGTTTAAGTTGTTGCAAAATTGTTATAATATGTAATTTTCGGAATCTCTCAAAGTAATATAAACAAGTTAAGCTCTGAAAAAATAAAAAGACGTTAGGATTATACAAACTTTACCACCTTTGATATTATACTCTTAAAGCTCACACATAATAGTATTAGATATTTTATTTATGTATTTACAATTATGGACAATGCAACAGTCAACAGTCCAATGAATAATATAATAAGAAGGAGTATACTAGACTAACCTAAACCTGCAATGCTTTATCACATCGGTAGAACTTGCACAATAAATAATATTGAAAAATCAAATTAAGTAATATTAAATATTAATATACATTTGAAAAAAAATATAGAACAAAAATAAATGAAAACGTGAAAATGAATTCATCTATAAAAACTAAAATTAACCTGTGGAAAAGAAAATAAGATGACAAATATAATCGAGAATATTGAAATATAAATTAATGAATGTTGTTTATGAAACGTGTTTAATTGTTATTTTGAATAATGATATAAGAATATTAATTATGTCATACAAGGAGTTCAGTTTCCACGTGAATCAATTTAAATATTTGCACGAGCCCTTTATCCAGTAAAATTATCGATATAAAGGTTGTCCCGAGCGGAACGCTTAGCGGTGCCGCATGCCTCGCGCGCCGACGTGTCCCCTCTCTAATATTTGCCGACGACATCGACGCATATTGAGACCGGCCGCATTCCAGCCGCAGAGAGTCTTTAGAACAATGCGTTCGATTATGAGACGGAATGGGGAATTTTCCATCAACTATTTACCAAGAGAATTGAATTTTTTTACTTAAAACTTGACTTATAGATCTCTACTTTTGTACAGTCATGCTGGAAGTGGCAATGGTTCGAGCAATACTTTTCATGAAATACGTGCCGAAATGCCGGATGGAATGGAATGGAAATGGAAGAGGAGATGGGTTTCCGGCAATTCTTGACATATTCCTGACACCTGCAACATTTTTTTAATATAATTATTTACCATTTCCAGTGTCTCATCTTCAACCATTCCACTGGACTGTAAGTCATCCGAAATATTGGTCATAACCTTTGTCTTTGACATATTCATCCTGAGGCCAACCATAAGAGAAGCACGGTGAAGCTCTTGTATCATGTATTGGATATCCAGCAATTTACTACTAATGAGAAGTATGTCGTCTATAAGACGGAGGTGCGATAAGTAAACGCCATTGATTATAATACTTGTTTTCTTCCAATCAAGTCATTTAAAAATATCTTATAAAACTTGATGTAGTAACCGATTTAGTCGATTTTGCGTATAAGAGTAATAAACATTCAATCATCCTAACAAACTGTGTTTGAAGCGAAAACTTTGTACACCTTTTTAACCGAATTGCGCGAACGAATGAACGTGAAATTTGGCATAGTTAAAGTTTATATGGAGGAGAAGTGCACAAAATTATTTTTTTATACAAAGTGCATTAGAAACACAATAAAATATACATTACTCACACTACTGCTAGAATGACACACAACAAACATATACACACATGTAAAAGAAAAAGACGTTTCGCCATCCGTCATTTTACTCTTACGTTCTAATTACCTAATATTTTTAACATGATTTACGTTCTGTTATGTTATTATATTAATATTGCTAAATGCTAAGCAAGCTATATGTGAAATAATATATAAGGCACTGCAATGCCATTTTACAGTACAGTTATAATTAGTCAGTCGTTTGGAATTGGTCATATTGTTAAGTCTCGCGCCGAGACGCCATACCTTGATTTATCCAGAAAATAAAAGTGTGCGTCAGTGAACTATGCCTTTTTTTAAAAAGTAACCACAGCAAGCCATCCTAACATATTTGGTGTCAGAAGTAAAGGGATCCAAAAACCATAATTTTGGACTAAAAAAAAAAGTGCATCTGTGACTTTTAAAAGGCGTTTCCAAGTGGTCAACGTTAAGTCTCTGGGAAATCTCCTAGAGCCCGCGCTACATCAAGGAAAACGGTGGTCGACGTTAAGCCTCGGTAGTCAACCGAGCCCGCACTACCCCTATTCGTATCGACGGTAAGACTTGTCAAAATAAGCAAGCCCGCATATCAGCACTACGCATCCTGGACAAGGTCAGTCTCCGGCAGCAAAATCTATTCACTCATACATCGAGGTTCTCACGGACAACGCAGCAAATTCCGGGTATCGAATACGACTCCCTGAGTCGCCGAGCACCTGTCGCTACGTTGCGCCACACTCGTGTCGTAATCACAAGTTTCTCACGGTCTTTGGAGAAATGTTTGCAAAAAGTATCTATATGTTAACATTGTGAGTGATATTTTTATATTTTTATGGAAAATATTTCCTTATATTAATAATTCAAATTTTTTTATATTCCTCATGTGTAAAAAGATGTATAATTAAGAATATTCAAAATTCAATTAATTTTTATCTTTAAAAGAATTTTCAAATTTATAACTTTGTTCATTTTCAATATTTTCTTTATGTTAATTTGAATATTCTCAATTCCTATATTTCTCTGTGTTCTGTTTTTGTCTCATACGTATTTGCTAATTAAATAGCTACTATCTAATGCCACCTAAAAAACTTAAGGTTCAAGACGCCGAAAATTCAAGTTCATCAGATTCCGATTCATCATCAGAAATTATTGAACAAAGACCTAAAATGTCAGATAAGGTCACACTCTCAGTCCTAACAAAATTTATAAAACCTTATAATGGCGATAGAGAAAATCTACCAGCCTTCTTAACCAATTGTGATAACGCTATTTCTTTGGCAACCATAGATCAGCAAAATGTTTTGTGTAAATTTATAATTTCGCAATTAGAAGGCAAAGCACAACTAGCTTGCTGCCTAAAACAATTTTCGAGCTGGAATGAAATTAAACAGTTTTTAAAAAGTACATTCGGGGAAAAAAAGCATTCTACACATTTACTATTAGACCTTCAGAATTGTAAACAATTAACATTAGAAGACGTCACACAATATTCTCTACGTATCGAAACGTGTCTAACGCGTCTCTTAGCCGATATCCATTACAGTTGCGATATAAAAGAACAACTTCCAGGCAGAGTAGCCGCCATGGAAGACCTTGCTCTAAATACATTTTTATTAGGCTTAAACCCAAATTACTCTCATATTGTCAGATGTAGAAACCCTACAACGCTATCTCAGGCAATTACTCATGCTATTGAAGAGGAGAAACTATTTAAATTAACGAAACTATCAATAAAATCGGTTAAACAGTGTACAATTTGCCATAAAAACGGTCACAATTCTTCAGAATGTTATAAAATAAAAAATAAATCATATCGTGTCAATTTTAATGTAGGTTCATCAAACAATAACAATTTTAATAACAATAATCAAAATCTTAATACTAATAAAAACCATCATAATTTTTATCACAAGGGCAAACAAAAATCCTATATAATCTGTAATTATTGTAAAGAATACGGGCATATTATAAGTGAATGCCAACGTCTTAAAAACAAAAACAATTCACAGAATTCACGTATGTCGCAGAGTTCACCTGCATCGAGCTCGAATACCGAGAATTATAAGAAAGCCAATGTGCATTCATTAGAAGTGAACGAGAATATCGATAATTTAAACTAAAATTGGTTTCGGTTCCGTGTCTACCGAAACCGAATTATAAAAAGTATGACACGAATAAAACTTTACTTTGTAAATCCCGTGTTCAAAAACTATATAAAACACGGAAATCATATAATAATAATGTTGAGAAAAACTCTCAATTTAATGAGTGTTTACTGCAGTCTTTTGGTCGACAACCCTGTGGTCAATTCACTGTTGCACAGGATAACCGTCCAATGACTCAGTTTAATTGTAGCAAGCAATATAACACTCGTAAAGTAAAGGAAAATATTAAAAGTTCGAATTCAATTAGTCGCGATCTCTCTTCTCGAAACAAATCGAGTTCTTTTTATAGGGATTGCTCGCGTGAGAATAGTTATGCAATAAGCAACGTTAATAATAAAATTTCTTTGCCTCACGTGTCGTTAAAGACTAATTATAATGATAAACCATTATGTTTTTTGATTGACACTGGTTCGTCAATTTCGATTATTAAACTTTCGAGTTTATCAAACCAGCCTGTGCTCGGGCGTGATGTTATTAAGCTTAAAGGTTTAAGCGACAATAATTCCTATTGTGAGTCGATAGGTTCTCTTAAAATAAAATTCGAGCACTATGTTTCTGAAAACGATAAAATAATTTTTGATTATAAATTTCATGCCATTAATGATACAATTAATTTAGATTACGACGGAATTATAGGTAGTGACTTCATAAGACATTTTAAAATCGATGTGCAGTATTCTACGAACTGTCTCAATTTACAAGGTCACGTAATACCGATTTCTTTTAGTAAGCCGTCATACATTCTACCTCCACGGTCAGAAATGATTATTGAATGTCCAGTAAGTAACATCTCAGATGTCATCGGACATAAAGAAGCATTAATATTAGATCAAAAATTTTGTGAAGGTGTATTGTTAGCTAATTGTATTGTGTGTTTAAAACCTAATAACAGAGTTAATATTTCTATTTTAAATACGACTGAATCTGAAGTCGAAATAGATAATTTTTATGTCAAATTAACTCCTTTTGAACTATCGTCTTCAACTTACTCTAACAATAAGACGGAACTAGTTCATAAATTAAACGCTTTTGATTCTAATAGGTCTCAAAAGGTTCTTGAGCAAATTCGATGCTCACATTTAAATCCACAAGAGAAGAAGGCTTTAATGAGCTGTATTTCTGAATACACTGATGTATTCCACCTAGAAGGTGAAGCTTTAACACATACTAATGTAATTCAGCACTCTATTAATACTGGGGATGCAGCACCCATACACGTTAAATCGTATCGTTTTCCTGAGGTACATAAAGATGAAGTCGAAAAACAAATTAAGAAAATGCTTGATCAAAACATAATTCGACCTTCAACCTCTCCATGGAATGCTCCCGTTTGGGTAGTTCCTAAGAAGCCAGATGCTTCCGGTAAGCAAAAATGGCGTATTGTTATTGATTATCGTCGTTTAAATGACGTTACGGTTTCTGAAGTGTACCCAATTCCTTTAATAAATGATATTTTAGATCAAGTAGGCCACGCTAAATACTTTACTACACTAGATTTAGCCTCTGGTTTTCATCAGCTTTGCTTAGATCCGAAAGATGCCGAAAAAACAGGCTTTAGTGTTACCACAAATAATATTTCAGGGCATTTTGAATTTACGAGAATGCCTTTTGGCTTAAAGAATGCTCCTTCTACCTTTCAAAGGATGATGAATATAGTCCTTTCAGGTTTACAGGGTCTACATTGTTATGTTTATCTTGATGATTGTATAATCTATAGTCATAATTTAGAAACTAATATTCAAAAGTTAAAACTTATATTTACGAAACTAAGAGAAGCAAATTTAAAATTACAGCCTGATAAATGTGAATTTTTAAGACGTGAAGTCGCTTATCTCGGGCATGTTATAACCGACAAAGGTGTTTCACCTAATCCTGACAAGGTCAAGGCTATTTCTGAATTTCCAACACCTAAAACTCCTAAGGATATTAAGTCTTTCCTAGGATTAACTGGTTATTATCGACGTTTTATTGAAAACTTCTCTCATATTACAAAACCTCTTACCTCTTTATTAAAGAAAGATGTTAATTTTAATTGGTCATATGAACAAGAAAAAGCATTTAATTTTCTTAAAGGAAAATTAATTTCAGCACCTCTATTACAATACCCTGATTTTTCGAAGCCATTTATTGTAACTACGGATGCATCAAATTATGCCGTTGGCGCAATTTTATCGCAAGGCGAAATCGGCAATGATAAGCCTATCGCTTATGCATCACGTACTTTAAATCGACAAGAAGGCAATTATTCAACTACAGAAAAAGAACTTCTTGCTATTCTTTTTGGTGTAAACACATTTCGACCATATCTGTATGGTTATCGATTTAAGATCGTTACGGATCATCGTCCTCTCACTTGGTTATTTAACGCTAAGGATCCAGGTGGACGTTTACTTAGATGGCGTTTAAAATTAGAAGAATATAATTATGAAATTATTTATAAACCAGGCAGAATCAATGCTAACGCGGATGCTTTATCGCGAAACCCTGTGAATGCTATAATTCATTCACAATTAAATAATTTAAGTTATGAGGAATATTTTAAAACACAATTTACGAAACGTATTTGTAATGATACTCAAATTGAAGAGCATAATCAAGCTTTACATTTAGCGAATCAGAAAATGATCGCGTGTCCAATTTCTTTGGATTTTGATAATTCTATGCCTCACGGCGAACAGCTGTTATCAACGTTACAAAACGCTAACGAATTTTTATCATCAGAACGTGAAAGTGAAACTGTACAATCAGTAAACTCTAAAAATAAAATACTTTATTTCTTATACACTAAAATACATCATTATGATGAATCTAGTTATAAAAGTGTATACAACTTATTAATTAAATTAAGAGATTTAATCATTTCAAATAGTGATTATGATAAAGAATTAGCAATTTCAGATTTTAATGAACCTTTTACGAAGTTTGTTTATGTAAAAATTTATAATATAATTTCTTACGTGTTTCATGGCACTAATATTAAAATTCATATTTATAAAAATCAAATAATATATCCGACTCCTACGGAAATATCAAATATTCTCAAAGAAAACCACGGGACTACCATTGCAGGTCACCCGGGTATTAAACGAATGTATAATCGCATAAAAACCGCTTATTATTGGAAAAGTATGCGTTCAGACATTGAACGATTTGTTAAGGATTGCAAATTGTGCAAAATAAATAAACCTTTACGTGCTAAGAATAAAGCACCTATGGTAATTACATCAACAAGTACCAAACCTTTCGAAAGATTAGCTTTAGATATTGTGGGTACTTTACCTGAAGCAGGATTACAAAAATTTAAATACATATTAACCCTTCAGGATGATTTAACTAAGTTTTCATGTGCTTACCCAATGATTACGAGTACTACTGATGAGATTGCACGAAATCTTATTCATTTCTTTTCTTTATTTGGTTTTCCTAAAATGATTCTTACAGATCAAGGAACTTGTTTTACTTCCGAGTTATTCAAGCAACTAACAGAGATCTTAAAGATAAAAAACTTATTCTGCTCTCCTTATCACCCGCAAACTAATGGTGCATTAGAGCGTAGTCATGCGACTCTTAAAGAATATCTAAAATCGTTTGTTAATGACAATCAAGATGATTGGCATTGCTATATAGCAACTGCGATTTTATCATATAACACAACTCCGCATTGTACTACAGAATTTACTCCTTTCGAATTATTATATGGTTATAAACCGTCTATTCCTAGTAGCGTGTACGGTTCGGATAGTAATACGACCTACCACGAATACATTCGCGCTCTACAATATCGAATGAAATATTCACGAGAAAGAGCTATAGCTAATATAAATAAAAGTAAAGAATCGTCAAAACAATATTATGATAAATCCACAAAAAGGAATATTTATAAAGTAGGCGATCTCGTGTATTTAAAACAGCATCATAGGTTACGAAAAGCTTTGTCTCCAATTTGGAAAGGACCTTATAAAATAATTAAAATTAACGGTAAAAATAATGTAACCTTATGCATAAACAGAAAACACGTTAAGCATCATATTGATGAAATAAAGCCAGCATAAATAATTATTGTTTCAGGTTTTTCTCTCAATCAGGTTGTTCAGAACCGATTGTACCTGTTGTACACAGTCCGGGAATATACTTCGACCCGACTTCTATTGCTTATTTTTATAATGATTACTGGAACGTAATCACTTATGTAGAAATTATTCCTATAAAACCTTATTTAACTAAGATTGAGAATACTATTTTAAGTATCTCTAAATTATGCGAAAAGGCTCAAAATGAGATAATTTTAAATATAGACTGCAAGGATACAATTAATCCTCTACAAATATTAATTAACGCTAATTATCTTAAATATGATTCCTTGTCTCATCTTATTTCGGAAAATCCTCCGAATCGTTTTAGAAGATCACTTGAATTCGGTGGTGAGATTCTTAAGTTTTTCTTTGGCACTTTAGATGCCGATGATGCAAGAAAATATGATGACGCTATTTCTACTTGTAAGCAAAATGAGAATGAAATATTTTCTTTAATGAAATCCAATATTCATGTAGTTCAGTCTACTATCAATAATTTTAATGTTTCTATTTTTAATTTAAGAAATAATGAAGTAAGATTAAATGAACAAATCGAAAAACTTAATCATGTAATTTTGGAAAGTTCTAAGTTAAGCTCAAGTCTTATTAATGTTCAAAGAATAACTTCAATTTTTAATGTTATTGAAAGCTCATTGTTATCAATCTCCAACATTTTAGATACAATTCTCAATTCTATCTTATTTGCGAAGTCTAATATTCTACACCCTTATGTTCTAACTCCTACTAAGTTATATAATGAACTTGTTAACAGTAAACAAGATAAAAGAAATTTGGAGTTTCCAGTAACATTAACGTTACAGAACATACATAATATTATTGATTTATCTAAGCTGACTTCATATTTTTATAATAATAAGTTAGTATTTGTAATTAAAATTCCACTTATTAATTCTATTAAATTTAATGTTTATAAAAGCTTACCTCTACCTACACCACAAGAAGGAAACATACAAACATATTTTCTTATTCACCCTTCTAAATTATATGTGGCTGTAACAGATGACAGGCTAAGCTATTCATTATTAGATAACATAAATAATTGTAAAAACGTTGACTATAAGTATATAATATGTCCCACACCAACAATTTTGTCGTCAATTAATAATCCCACGTGTGAGACTATACTTTTAAGAGAAGTAACATTAACACTTCCTGATATTTGTGATTTTAAAATAGTTTATGGTCATATAAATATATGGCAAAAATTAAATGATGGAAGATACATTTATGTGCAATCAAAACCTAATAAATTGACATTAAAATGTAAAAATGATATTAATGATTATACTATACAAGGGACTGGAATTTTATCTTTAAAGAATGATTGCATTGCATACTTTCAAACTTTACAGTTTTATGCACCTGTTTCTTATACAAGTATTTTACCGAGTCAATTGTCTATTGATTTTAATATTATTGATGATGATTGTTGCAAATATAAGGTATTTAATTCAACATCATATCATATTTCTCCAATTACTTTGACAAATATTGACTTAGAATCTTTAAAGTTAGCTAGTCATAAGCTAGATAACATTGAAAATCAGATTAATGATTTTGAGAATCAATCACATGTTGTAAAATACGGAACCTATTACTCTGTAACAACGTATATCATAATCTCAGTAATTTTTATGTATATTATATACAAAGTTTATAACAAATGGTTTCGTAATTCTTGTAAAAATACGTCTTGTTGTATACAAATATACAATCAATGTTACAATAAGAGATCATTGTGTAAATCAGATGATAAAGTTAATACATCAATTGAATTAACGGATATCTCCGACGAGTCAATTGAATGTGACAGGAAATCTGTTAAAAGTTTACCAGAAATAGAAATTAATAAAAGTAAAATTATATATAGACAAAACGATAAGTCAACAAGAAACATAAAGAATCATTAATAAAATAACAGTAAATAAAATTATTTTCTTTTAATTAAGATTACCAATATGATTTATTAATTTCTATTAAACGGAATTAAATTATTAGAATATTACATAATATTTTAACTATAGTTGTTAATGTCTATTTGAATATTGATTCGAATATTATTAATGTTTTATTAAAGTGTTTAATTATAATTTAAATTTGTTAATTTTATATTTTTCTTGATTTTAACTATTCATAATTTTACTATTTTTATGCTTGCTTGAATGTTTATAAATGTGACGTGAAATATTTTAACTTGTGTTTGTAAAATTTTGAATTAACCCAGTCCGGTTAATATTCTGTCTTTATCCTTCGCTTATTTTAAAAGGATAATCTCCGTCGAAAGGGGGGAGATGTTATGTTATTATATTAATATTGCTAAATGCTAAGCAAGCTATATGTGAAATAATATATAAGGCACTGCAATGCCATTTTACAGTACAGTTATAATTAGTCAGTCGTTTGGAATTGGTCATATTGTTAAGTCTCGCGCCGAGACGCCATACCTTGATTTATCCAGAAAATAAAAGTGTGCGTCAGTGAACTTTGCCTTTTTTTAAAAAGTAACCACAGCAAGCCATCCTAACAGTTCCATACCTTACATGACCACTAAAATTAACTGGTCAAATTTTAGGTTCATTTTACAATAATATAATATGTAAATTCATAATAATAAATTGTTGAATTTCGATGACTAGGCGACCACTAGTAATAATAGTTGGATTATTATTTATATTTACCATATCTGTATATACATATTTTTCAACCAATTGGTAAGGATAACAAACATAAATAAACTGTTTTATAACTTCAAAAATAAAGTTATTCTTGGTATTATAATTCCGAATTAATTAATTACCTAAGTGAAACAACTTAACTAATTACCCTGGCAAGTTTAATGCCTCGTCCATTACGCGTATAATTATATTTATAAACAGGTTAAGTACGTTACTATTAAATGAAGGCAACGTTTTTAATGAATTTAATTCAATTTCTAAAGTGCCATTTACTTTATTCCTTATTTGATTTCCTCCACGATCAAATCGTTTAATTTCTGGAGTCTAATTGAACCCATGACTTTGTATTCATTCTCTAGAAACAATGAACTCGTCTCTCAAACTTTAATAAATTAATTAATTACTCTTATGAAGATCAATATGTGCACAATATGCGTTCCAATGTTTTTTCGCTAAGAATATATGAATCTTATATGATACTTGCTGTGACCGCGACTTCGTTCGCGTGGAACTTTATGTAACAAGCAGTGATGAATAAAGTCATCCGAATCTATTAAGGTCATTTACTTATATATTTTTCTCTCGTAATTAAGTCGGGTAGTCATTAAAATAACAATAACTTTCAATACATCGAACCGATTGTAATGACGACTCATGCTACTCGAAGATTTGCTTTATGATTTTCTTGAAAAGGTTTTATCATGAACGCAGTACTGTAGCAGTAAAGCGTGATCATACAAACAGGCAGACAGACATTTCTAAAAATGATTGAAATGTATTTTATTACTTATTTCTAGACACCTGCAACATTTTTTTACAAAGATCTTAAAAGTACAGATACGTTACATTTACATTCCAATTATATGTATAGATAGCATTTGAAAAAGGTACAACGAAATATTTCTGCTGTGACCGCGACTTCGTTCGCGTGGAACTTTATGTAACAAGCAGTGATGAATAAAGTCATCCGAATCTATTAAGGTCATTTACTTATATATTTTTCTCTCGTAATTAAGTCGGGTAGTCATTAAAATAACAATAACTTTCAATACATCGAACCGATTGTAATGACGACTCATGCTACTCGAAGATTTGCTTTATGATTTTCTTGAAAAGGTTTTATCATGAACGCAGTACTGTAGCAGTAAAGCGTGATCATACAAACAGGCAGACAGACATTTCTAAAAATGATTGAAATGTATTTTATTACTTATTTCTAGACACCTGCAACATTTTTTTACAAAGATCTTAAAAGTACAGATACGTTACATTTACATTCCAATTATATGTATAGATAGCATTTGAAAAAGGTACAACGAAATATTTATCTGGATAGAATTACGGTAATAAACATTGATGAATGTCGATGATGATCACGCTGTAATTGCAATTATTTCATGAACTCTTCTTATTATCACATGTTAACTGACTAAACCAAGCTTTGTATGGAAGATGACATCGTGCTGAAACCGTAGAACGGTAGTAAGTCATTTTTCTAATGCTGGTATAGCTAGTTATCATTCTTATGTTGCAAATCTGTCGCTAAGAGACATATAGGTGTATTCTCGTAGTTGTAGTTGAGAACCAGTTCCCTGTAGGTTTAGCGTGACAACATCTTAGTCAAATTTGACATTTAACTGCCAAGCGATATTATAGTCTAACTTTAAACCTGTTTGTCAAAGATATTAGAATCATTAACATATGATTTTTTAGATACAAATGTCATCCCGTTACTGTCTATAAGTTAATAGATCCATATAATTTGGTTCACATGGGTGCTGTCATATAATTTATTACGTTTTGCATATACAATACGATACGATATTTCAAAACCTTATTAAGCTATCAGATGACCTTGTTACTGCATGTGTCTTTTGCCTTCTTTTCTCTTTTCACCACAGCTTATGTATCTTTTATCTCTAATAGTTAACAGTGTCTACGATCAAGTCATAAAGTAGCTTAGCTTAGCTCAGATAGGTCGGGAATTTCATGTATCAGGTAATAGCTCAAGCCGAGGTGTGCTGTGCATCCTTGAGCTAGTTGTCAAATAAAAACGGCTTAGTGCCTTAAGCGCTCGCCTTAGTAGTCCGGTGAAGTTGTTAAGATCTTTCCAGGTGAATAGGAAGATAGGTTAAACAGTACTTAACCTTTGATTTGGCATGTCAAGGACGAGACAGAGATAGTCAGTTAAGTTCGGTTTCATATAGCGTTATCTTTGTCGCTCGCAGTCATTGTGGTGTGCGAGAGCGAGAAGGCTTTATAAATTCGAAGCAAACCGATGTTAGCATGTCGTCCTATTCTTTTCCGCGACGTGCCAAATCAAATACCGGGTACTGTCTTTATTTTTTGTTTATTTTCTTTCGAAAAATATTAAAACTACCTGGTTAGTATTTCATCTTGCATTGATCAGTAGTCCGGTGAAGCTGTTAAGACCTTGCTAGGTCAATAGCGAAGTCAGTTCGGAAAAAAAAACTTGCATTGATGTTTATAAAACAATAGCAAACATTTCTGAAGGATTGGATTCAAAATATTTGCCCGACTCGGTATTCATACTTAAAACTTAGCGGTCATAAAGTTAATCACCCCTCATTAGTAAGTTAATAATAACTTCATAGAAAACATAATATGTATGCCAGGGGCTAGTAACCTATGGCACGGGATTATATATGTTGCTTTAAAATGTAATTTGTACGTATTATATTCTAACTATGCTTCGTAATTTCATTATTATTAATTTTAGTTGTTCTGAACCCAGAATCACGTACCGTGACACACAGCCCGCCCGGAATCTTACATCGTTTTCACTTGATGTATTTTCTGGCATTCATTTTATATGGTAATTACTAAGACCTCACGGAGCACGGCGTTACTATCACATAGTCCTTCCTCAATAAACAGACAGTAGAATGAATTTTTTTTAAATCTGATTAGTATTTTCAGTGCTTAGCGTGTTTAAACAGACAAACAATCTCTTCATCTGTATGACATTAATATAGGGTTTTCTAATTAGCCTATTAATGTTATTGCTAAGCAAATATTCTTTTTGAGAAAATACAATATCTAAAATATAATATATTTTTTAAGGTGGTAGAGCCACGCTTAAACGATTACTGGTTTCAGCATGAATGGGTCGGCTCACCCGTGGTAGTACCACCCTTTCGCAAAAAACCGACGTGAAGTAACAGTGCTTTCATTGTTACGTTTCGTTCGGTCAGTGAGAGCGCCGGTTAACCGACCTCGCCTCCCCCACTCCCCTCCTCCAAACACAGGGTGGCAACACACTTCTGGTGTTGCAAGTGTCTATGGACAGTAGTGATCACTTAACATCAGGAGAACCACCTGTTCGTTTACCTCTTATGATATAAAAAAAACCCCACAATGATCAGAATACTGGGAAATAAAACTACGTAGGTTCTTTCTGCAATATATATACATACGTAAATCATTTAAAAATTTTTGTATCTTTTTATTATTTTCGCAATTATCTGGAGGGTAAACGTTTCGCGTGTTAGACTTAGCCAATTCAGATGATTTCACAATTCTAACAAAATGACGGCGCCTTTTCTACAACTTTTGATGGATTTAAATTTGATATTGGATTGAATAAAGCGCTACTTTGCGGAAATCCATCATTAAATATTATTTTACAGCCGGAAGTGCAAAGTGACATCCACTAATACTTAACTTTTAAAGGACTTTTTGTGACATCGCAGAATTCATATTCCATGTTATTATTTCTAATCTCCTTTAGACAATAATTAGACTACACTGCGCAAAAAACAACCAATATTTTGTAATGTAACGTAAAAAAAAATCAAATTTATGAATAAAAAATAACAAAATGACCGATTAAGACCACGTCAAAATTCCTTTTTAAGTATATCTTGTGTACAAGTTATTAAATTAAAGATCTTTGTCAAAAATAAAATTAAAAAAACAAGTTCGTGAAAAAGGTTGGTAACTCCTAGTTTTATACCGTTATTTCTGCGAAAGTAATCACTGATGAACGACTAAGATGGCCGAAGGTCGAATTCCGAGAGTATACAGGTACGCAAATTAGTTTAGTTTGAAATCATCGCTAGTCATCCCTCAAGGGACTGAGCACTGAGTTTGAATAATAATATGATTCGCGTATATATCATATCAGTTGTATTAATATAATCAATGTTATAATGTAGTGTGTGTTCGTTCATGCGTTGAAAGTGTAAACATGTTGAACCAGCAACATTATTATTACGAGGATGTTGTCTTTCAATTGGTATGTAGCTACGATTTTTTATATCTATATGTAAATAGACGGAGTTAAAACAGTTAAGTAGTTAAGTACATCTTCTTTTATTGCTCAGCCGATTTCCCTCAGTATGTTTTTTTTAATATAAACGAGTGAAGACAATTTAGCTGACAATCTTCTTGTATTCTGTTCGTCAAACGATTATGTTTCTTTAGACTTTTGTTTAGTGGCTATCGGTGATAGAGAGTTTATTAAAACAGTTTCTTCTTTACCTTCTACCAATCTGAAGTCTCTATTCGTCACAGAGATAATATTAAATAAATATTAATTACAGATAATAATGTGTATATATTAACGCGGGAATTAATTATAATATGTAAATATAATTGCAATTTGGGAAAATGGTAATTTTGACCATTTTTATTATAATGCATACATATTTAAATATATTTCTATACAAAGCACAATATCAAATAACAAGTTATAATCGGCCTATACCAATAAAATACCAATCAGCCCCCTAATAACCTACCTAGCAAGAAAAAAAACAAAATGGCAGATCAAGGTAATACATAAATTATAGTTTAAATTACCATATACACTCTTGTCTATAGACTTATTCGTGGAACGAAACTATAAACTTGTTTTGCTTCGCTTCGGTGCTACTCTTAATATTATTGTCTTTGTATATCAGGAATTAAACCTACAAACCATCAGGCGCGAGCTGATCGATCTCCTAGAAGAGCATACTCCCGACTGCAGTCTCTGTAAAAGACTAAAATGTAATTGTATCAAAAACGTGTCCGAGAGAAATATATTTAGTCTTTTTCAACATGAGAGTGTCTCGACAAAATTGCCTCCACCAGCGAACACTCTGCCGAAACCGAGGTGGACAAACGACAGTTCTATACATAATAGAAGGGTGACGCCGAAAATAAAAAAATGCGTACAAAAATCTAGAACGGAATACAAACATTCGATGTCTTTATCGATTGAAGAAAATTGCATATGGCCGCCGTTTCAAACAACAATTTGGAGTGTAGAATCGAGAGAGGACAACGAAAGGGACAATTCAGATAAAGAGAGCATTAGCTCAGTCCAAAGTTTCTTCAGACATTTCAGTTGCCAAAACAACAGCATGAGTTAATTACAATCTTGAAATGTAGTAAACAATACGTTTATTTTAGTACACAATTTGATACATAGCCATTAAATCCTAAATTAAGCATAACTTGTATTATGGTAAAGAAATAGGTACCGTAGACGATAATACTAATGTTATATTGTTCATCACACAAACGTTTGTACGATCAAATAACACATATATTTTTGTGTTATCAGTTCTGATAAATAAATATATAAAAAGAACAAGATGACATCATAGATTGACATGCGAGATTTAGTATACGCTTTCTAGAATTAATATTATTTACTCAAAAAATATTTTATCATATTAAACCATCAGACTGAACGCTGTTTTTTGATTAACGTATGAATTTTGAGTTTCGGTTCAGTACAAGAATATACGCGTACAGTATGTCTGTATAATAATAGTAATAATTTTGTATTTTAATTGTGATTTCGATACCAAAAAATATGGAAAAGATAAAAAAAATATTTTTACATAGATTTAACCTTTAATTAGTTATTTAAGCATTAATATAAGAAGAATTGGTGATACTTGAGAACGTTGTGAAATTCCTTTGTGGATAATATTTACCTACAGCAAATGTAATAAAAGATAATAGCATTATGAAATACATCATTCATCTAAATCTATATATTTGACAGTTGTTTTAGCAGTAACATAATTCTTTTTATGATAACCCTAGTTTATAGCTCACAATAGTTCTCATTCTTTTTCATAGATGGCGCGATATCACTATTCATGTATCGCATATATACGCACTTCTAATGTACAATATATTATAAAAGTAAGTTTGTTGTATAAATTAGTACGATAAAATAAATAAACTGTTTAATAATATTAATGATTTTATTTACTTTCTGTATAAAAAGACTAAATCGAAAACATCATCATCATCAATTAACAGACACATTTTATTTTGATATAAGTATTTGAATGAAATGTGGTGATGTTATTGTATACAACTATCCCGGCACATTGAAAAGCTATGCCAAGTTCGGAAAGACAATCAGAATATAGTTTAGTGACATCTATCGAATTAAAATAGATATAAAATTTCGTTACGCTTAAATTTTCATTTTTATTACATACGTTATTATTTCGAAGGTTTATTGATTATACCTATTGAAGATAAATATGTAATATTAATTATTATATCCATAGATTCAGTCCTTCCTAAACCATATGACATATTCGAATATAAAGCGGGTATTTATAAAAATTACTGACACCAAAAATATGCACATACAACGGTCCGCCGCGCCGCGTTCCTCTAGAAAAATATAAATCTTTTTATGTAATTACATAATTACGGGTTCAAATGTGTACTTAAAGTGAGAAACAGATAATCTACAACGGTAAGAGATATATGATGTTTTATATACGTGTTGATTTTCGATTATTAATAGTTTATGCTTGTACACGGAACATTTGAGTTGATAGTAATGAGTGAATACCCAACACTATTTATAAAAACGACCCATATTTTCGTTTTGCGGAGTAATAATTTATGTCCAAATATAGATGAATGGCAGTAGATGCAATTCGCCTTACGAGAGAGATGATAATTCACGTCATGATCTCCTGGAACCAGAATTACCGAAATATTCCGACAACACAGTTCGTCGAGCGTTCATTGTATGGCTGCGATGTGGACAGCGCAACAAGTTTCGGGACGTCTGCAACTTTTACCATCAACTGGAGGCTTTGGTGATTATCTTATTGCTTTTATAGCTTCAAGTTTTAGTAGGTAGTTAATTTTTCTTATTTGTTTGTGGATTGTAGTCGTGCTGATCAGGTGGTATGTTTGGCCGAGTATCATATCGTTTTCATCAGGGTTATATCATGTTGTTTGTTATGTCAGTAAAACTTTCCGAATTTACTTCTAATTTATTTACGAAACATTTACTTCAAATTAGTAAAAGTATCGGCTTGTTTGGCCGAGTATCATATCGTTTTCATCATGGTTATATCATGTTGTTTATTATGTCAGTAAAACTTTCCGAATTCGCGTACATTTACTTCAAATTAGTAAAAATATCAGGTGATGGTGAAGGAAAACATCGTGAGGAAACTTTATCGTAAGAAATGTTCTAGTAATACTACGGTATGTAAGAAAAATATAGTACTAAATGTGAATTTCTCGGAAAC
Source organism: Antheraea pernyi (assembly GCA_015888305.1). Classification (NCBI taxonomy): domain Eukaryota; kingdom Metazoa; phylum Arthropoda; class Insecta; order Lepidoptera; family Saturniidae; genus Antheraea; species Antheraea pernyi. The sequence goes on along the minus strand of MU159453.1, from coordinate 48,489 downwards.
TGAAAATCCAATGACGTTGTAAGTAAGCGTGGTGATAATGCCCGTACTTTGAACGAGGCTTTTGGTCCGGCAGGGGGACTTTTACAACTTAGTACTATTATTATACAATATACACATATTAAGTAATGTTATTAGGAAATAAATTTAAATAGAATAAATGGTAAATTAACATAATTAGTAATTTAATTAATTGAAACTATGTGTCAAACAAAAATACATAAGTAAATTTATCAGTAACTAGCGGGCCCGGCGGACGTTGTCCCACCTTGATAATAAAAAAAAACCTTGACAAATTATACACATAAACTTTCTCATGAATCACTCTATCTACTGGTGAAAACTGCATGAAAATCCGTTCACTAGTTTTTGAAGTTATCGCGAACAGACAGACAGAGAGACGTGGTAGAGGACTTTGTTTTATAATATGTAGTCATACACATTACGGGGGGCAAGTTGTCGTTTTATTTGGTGCGATGCGACGTAACCACCACAAAGGAGCTACGTGACGCTGGTTAAGTTTCTTGAAATCCAATAATACATGTAAGTTTATGCTCTTTAATAAACATAAGATCCAAGCAAGTCAATAGACATATTCGATTATTACAGGAAGCTACAATGTCTCCTTCAAGGCGGGCGTCGAGCCGACAACATGAATTCAATATGTTTAAAAATGAACCACCGACATCAGCATATCTGAAGTTGCTTTTCCCACACCTGTATACCGAAGATTTGGACCAGTGTATTCAGGAGGTGAAGGATAAAGAGGATAAAGCGATACTACAAGAATTCGAACGAAGACAGGAAGAAGCGGCGAAAAGTGAAATAGTCCGAGCGAGTACACTGATAAGAAACTATTGTTTGGCTAATAAGAAGTCTTTAGCAGATTTTCTGTTCGAGTTCAAAGAGCACACGAGGAAATGCGGTCTAGTCCATAATGTCTTCAATGTCATGTTCTACATACGACGTAAATCACTCAACTGTGAATTAAAAAATATTGTTAATAGCTCGATGAATTTAAATCATAACATAGTTCACACTCATACTCATTTTGATGACAACGGTGATGAATCTAAACAGCTACCGAATATTAGCAAGAACACAAAAAGAATTACAATTTTAACTAACGAATCGAGAAAAAATGGACATTCTGACCAAATTAATAATAAATAGACAACCGTATGTAATACAATTTCAATATAATTTTTTTAGGGTATGTGAAACTAAATCACGCGTAAGTTTATCAGTACAATACGTTTCTCCCAGTGACGTAATTTGACAACCCGTGGCGCCATTTTGAATTTTAGACGACTTGAAACAATAATATAGTAAATTATTGTTTCAATAATATTAGGTTTATTATTCTATAATACAAAGATATTTACAAAGCAATTCATTATGAAATATTTTATGAGATATTAAAAAGCATTTTTTATGTGACCTAATAAAATAAATATGACATAAATTATGAAATAAATTTCGTCTTTTAATTCCGCACTTTGAATGTTTACAGAACATTTAATATACGTTTTGTTGTATTCGTGACTGATGTATAAGTTACAAAGTGTTTTGATAAATATTTTAGTAATAATTTGACAAAAATAGTACTCCAACAAACGCGTCGTAATAAAACACAAATGTAAATGAAATATTTCGAGAATGATTAAAAACGATGAGCTTCAATTTTTTAGTTGACTTTTTTTGTATTTTTGGTATTAAAAATAAATTTATGACTTATAATGAGTATTTAGTTATTTATATCCTTAAACCAAACATTTTTTTCGACCTGACTACTCTATTGGCATTACATGACGAGCCTTCACGGTTTCACCGGAAGGCAAGTCGGGGAAGGTTATAGGTTATATATCACCACGCTAAGACCCATAAGAGCGGAGCACCAATGAAGAATGTTTCAAAATCGGGGTATTTTTTCCTTTGAGAGCTTCCGCTGCGTGTTAACGTTAACCCAATGTAACTATTCCACGCGAACGAAGTCGTGGGTAGAGGCTAGTATTAAATATAAGGAATACACAACAAGTGCACGGAACTGTGGAAGAACCTTCATTAAGTAACCTTTACTTATAATTGTAAAACAGACATAATATAGTAGAGTGTAAACAAAAGTTCAAATAAAACCAAATACTTGATTTTGGTAAATTGTTCCGATGAATAAAGAAGTAAGGCAATTCTATTCAATTTCCTAGAAGTAATTTGCCAGTTCTTTGACATACTCGTATTTCTTTTTACGAGTCGTTAAAACTTCAAATTTCCAAATAAATAACATTTTTTCACGCTCTATAAAATTGCTTTCATTTAGATAAGCCTTTATTCCGGGAACAACAAAAATATAAAGACGTTGTTCTATGCCACTTAAAATATTTTTATTCCATTTTATTACAAAAATATCATAACCTTCACAAATCTAGTTACTGGTAACGGCAAGTGGAAAATACCAGTTTCCGTATCTTTTGTTCTCTCATTAATTATTTATACTGGAGCTCGGCGCATTCTCTTGTTTTTCCCGCTATATCGCGAATGAATAATGAAATCAAAAAGTTAGCCGTTACATTCTTTTGCTTGAGGGTATAAGAAGCTTTCGTATACGAACCTCCAGTATCGGAGTTTTTGCCGGGATCTTAGTTTTTCATGTAGTGGATTTAAAATTTTATACATAATCTTGTGTTATTCGACTATATATTTCGTAACATTGGTGGTATTAAAAGTATGTGTGCTTCGTGCGACGTGCTGCCATTTTTAAGACATTTGCATAATTCAAAAACGGTGTAATATGCCCACGGTGCGGGACATCGAAGTAAAATCTGGCACAAGCATTCTGCACACGCTGAATGGAATGATCAGTACGCGATAATAAACAAGAAACAAGGACCACACTGTATCACAGTAATTAAGTCTCGATAGAATTAGACTGTCAACAAGTATCTTCCTCAATGTGATACTAAAATACTGTCTAAAGCGATACAATTTCATCACTTCTACAACTTTGAAACAATCACTGCTTGAGACAAAACTAACTTCTGCATTACATATAATCACTTAAGATTTAGTTTGTTGTTCAGAGATGGCGCCATAGTACAGATACCTCGCGCTTACACTTGGTCGCTTTCTTTGAATGATATGCGGTTATCGATCCAAGATAACTTCACAGTCGAAATTTTTTTATCAATATACCGAGCTGAGATGAACACCACGCAAGCAGCAGACATAGAAAAACCATATATCCAACCGAAAATGGTTAACCAAAAAATCAGAAATCTCAAACTGAAAAAAGCTCCCGGCGCAGATAAGATCACGAACACTATGTTACGCCACCTACCGGCGAAAACAGTAGTGGCACTCACCCGATATTGTTGCTAGTTGTGTGTCCATTATTATGTAAGCCGTTATTATTTTAGAATTATTGTCCGTCTGTAACTTGTGTCCTTAATTTTATAATTTTATTACAATACACAGACTCCTAAAAACTTAAATTTACATTGAAATTGATATTCCCAGTTTTTTATATTTTTTATAGCCACACGTTTCAAGAGTTTTTTTTCTCGAACTGACTATTCTATTGACCTAGCAAGGACTTAACATCTTCACTGGACTACACGTCTCGAGAGATTACTCGCTTCTTTTCTCATATATTCAATCCGTGTTATACTTATTGAAACTATTATAAAAAATTATCCCTAAACGAGTAAGCTCTGTCTTGTAGCACCAACTGTTAGCATCTGCAGGTTCAATCTGCTTTTACTTTAGAGGTTAATAATTACTTGCTCCCAGTGACGTAATTTGACAACCCGTGGCGCCATTTTGAATTTTAGACGACTTGAAACAATAATATAGTAAATTATTGTTTCAATAATATTAGGTTTATTATTCTATAATACAAAGATATTTACAAAGCAATTCATTATGAAATATTTTATGAGATATTAAAAAGCATTTTTTATGTGACCTAATAAAATAAATATGACATAAATTATGAAATAAATTTCGTCTTTTAATTCCGCACTTTGAATGTTTTCAGAACATTTAATATACGTTTTGTTGTATTCGTGACTGATGTATAAGTTACATAGTGTTTTGATAAATATTTTAGTAATAATTTCACAAAAATAGTAGTACTCCAACGAACGCGTCGTAATAAAACACAAATGTAAATGAAATATTTTGAGAATGATTAAAAACGATGAGCTTCAATTTTTTAGTTGACTTTTTTTGTATTTTTGGTATTAAAAATAAATTTATGACTTATAATGAGTATTTAGTTATTTATATCCTTAAACCAAACATTTTTTTCGACCTGACTACTCTATTGGCATTACATGACGAGCCTTCACGGTTTCACCGGAAGGCAAGGTATTTAGTTATTTATATCCTTAAACCAAACATTTTTTTCGACCTGACTACTCTATTGGCATTACATGACGAGCCTTCACGGTTTCACCGGAAGGCAAGGTCTTAATGCACTTCGCCGCTTGGCAACAAATTCAAGGCTTCCAGAGTGACCGAACCTCGGCTTGGGCTGTTGCCTGGGAAGCAACACCGCGAGTGTGTCTACGCTAATAAGCCAAAAATGAATTATGATTAATTATAAATAGCTGTGCCGGCGATTTCGTTCGCGTGGAACCTTATGTAAAACACAATTACTAATAAAGTCATCTGGCTGTATTAAGTCCTTATCTACTTTTTTCTCGTACTTAAGTCGCGTTGTCATTAAAATTACAACTTTTGATAGACCAACTCGATTTTAATGAAACAAAGATTAAGTGTAACTCGAAAATATGCTTTATGAGTTTCTTGAAAAGCTTTTATCGTGAATGCAGTAACTTTAGCATGTAAGTCATAGCATAGCATGTAAGTGAAGCGTGTTAAAACAAACAGACAGATTGACATTTCTAAAAAATGTATTTTATTGCTTATTCCTAGACATCTTTTTTCAAAAACCTATTAGATTTTTAGATAAAATCTATCAGATCTCTTAGCGAATAAACCAGAGTCAAATTACTATTCTGCATTGCAAAGCCTCAGGTTTGCGGTCAAAGTAAAAACAAGTAAAACTACAACCCAAATTTCATGCCTCGAATATTGAAGTATAAATTAATATTTCAGTTACTAGTTTCAAACAAATTTCATCTCGTTTTTTCGCCATTCCACGGGTTGTTTATTCAAAATTAATACAAAAATGTATTTTTCTAAGCGTTAAGACTCGCATAGTTTCATATTTTTATAATTTATACAGTACAATTAAATAACTAACTACAGACTAAAGCTACATGGATTTAAAAGTTTATGCAGACCTTGACCTATCACTGGACGATAAGGCTTTAGTATTCGTTTTTTAAAATTTGTAGATTGATCACAATTTCACCTGAACTTGAGATACGACTACTAAACTCAGACTTACTGAGTCTAAAGGACTTACTCTTAAGTTTAACATTTCCAGCCTGAATGTGTTAGATAGTCAGAACTAGAATCAGCCTACGAGTCCCCGGTTCGATTTTTGCACATAACTAACTTTATAATATTGTTGCTAGTTGTGTGTCCATTATTATGTAAGCCGTGTTTATTTTAGAATTATTGTCCGTCTGTAAATTGTGTCCTTAATTTTATAATTTTATTACAATACACAGACTCCTAAAAACTTAAATTTACATTGAAATTGATATTCCCAGTTTTTTATATTTTTTATAGCCACACGTTTCAAGAGTTTGTTTTCTCGAACTGACTATTCTATTGACCTAGTAAGGTCTTAACATCTTCACCGGACTACACGTCTCGAGAGGTTACTCGCTTTTTTTCTCATATATTCAATCCGTGTTATATTTATTGAAACTATTATAAAAAAATATCACTAAACGAGTAAACTCTGTCTTGTAGCACCACCTGTTAGCATCTGCAGGTTCTATCTGGTTTTACTTTAGAGCTTAATAATTACTTTTTCTTTAAAACTAATTTTAAAGATATTACGAGGTACATCAGTATTTTGCCCATTACGTTAATGTGTTTGAATTAGATGATTTTGCTTATAAAATTGGCATTACTGAGTTTAGTGTCACAATGATCATTGATCATACTTCCTAGCAATGATTCCGCTTTAACGACATTTACAGTCTTTGTCAATCTATTTAACCGTTTTGAATATAGGTTTGAGTTCGGGCTTACGCTTAATAAACTTAATACAAAACAAAGTTAAATTAATATTATAGACATCTGTTGTTATTTATTTATTTTTAAGTGGTCCCAATGTATATACATATACATACATACGTTTGTGTTCTGCACATCTATATTCAGGGTGGTCACAAATATTGGTGAGGACTGTGTTTAAAGTTACAAGCTTATTAGCATTCAACATTTCAAATACATAAAGTCTCAGTACTTCTGAATTAAATAGTAAATTGAGATGAAATATTAGTGCAAAATTAATAGTAATAATAAAAAAAAGAGTTGTGTGTAGTTCACACGTGGTAGAAGTGAAACTATTTTGATTAATTTTTAAGAGAATAAGATGAATACACTATGGAGGTGTTAAACGTTAGTTTTCGGCATTATTTTGTAATATTTGAATATATATTAACAATACACAACACAGAATATTCTTTCAAAGTGGGCGATACACACTACGATCGAAGAGAAAATAACGTGCTATAAGATTTCAACGTTTCTCTCTCTCTCTCTCCCTCCTCTCTCTACAAAGGTATTGTATATATTTCGAGTAAATTCAGATATATTATCATCGTTTCACAAAATCCAATTCACACCATCCTAACTTATCCTAACTACGTTACTTCAAAACAACGCTCATACGATGATTATGCAACCATATTCTTATCACATCAGTTGTGGAACCTTATGTAAAACACAATTACTAATAAAGTCATCTGGCTGTATTAAGTCCTTATCTACTTTTTTCTCGTACTTAAGTCGCGTTGTCATTAAAATTACAACTTTTGATAGACCAACTCGATTTTAATTAAACAAAGACTAAGTGTAACTCGAAGATATGCTTTATGAGTTTCTTGAAAAGCTTTTATCGTGAATGCAGTACTTTAGCATGCAAGTCATAGCATAGCATGTAAGTGAAGCGTGTTAAAACAAACAGACAGATTGACATTTCTAAAAATTTTCTTTTTTCAAAAACCTATTAGATTTTTAGATAAAATCTATCAGATCTCTTAGCGAATAAACCAGAGTCAAATTACTATTCTGCATTGCAAAGCCTCAGATTTGCGGTCAAAGTAAAAACAAGTAAAACTACAACCCAAATTTCATGCCTCGAATATTGAAGTATAAATTAATATTTCAGTTACTAGTTTCAAACAAATTTCATCTCGTTTTTTCGCCATTCCACGGGTTGTTTATTCAAAATTAATACAAAAATGTATTTTTCTAAGCGTTAAGACTCGCATAGTTTCATATTTTTATAATTTATACAGTACAATTAAATAACTAACTACAGACTAAACCTACATGGATTTAAAAGTTTATGCAGACCTTGACCTATCACTGAACGATAAGGCTTTAGTATTCGTTTTTTTTTAATTTGTAGATTGATCACAATTTCACCTGAACTTGAGATACGACTACTAAACTCAGACTTACAGACTTATTTGGGGGCGGCTCTACAAGGTTGATTAGCTCGCTCGATCCCTTGCCGCCCCCACAAAACGGTCTGTCGATACACCGTGGGGTTTTAGTCCGTGCGACTCGGACATAACCCACCCTCTCCCCCGGGAGGGTGGCGTATCCATAAGGGATTTCCCCACGTTAAAAAAAAAAAGACTTACTGAGTCTAAAGGACTTACTCTTAAGTGGAGCTACCGGAATACACATACAGGTGCTTAGTGACATTTTCAGCCTGAATGTGTTAGATAGTCAGAACTAGAATCAGCCTACGAGTCCCCGGTTCGATTTTTGCACATAACTAACTTTATAATATTGTTGCTAGTTGTGTGTCCATTATTATGTAAGCCGTTATTATTTTAGAATTATTGTCCGTCTGTAACTTGTGTCCTTAATTTTATAATTTTATTACAATACACAGACTCCTAAAAACTTAAATTTACATTGAAATTGATATTCCCAGTTTTTTATATTTTTTATAGCCACACGTTTCAAGAGTTTTTTTTCTCGAACTGACTATTCTATTGACCTAGCAAGGACTTAACATCTTCACTGGACTACACGTCTCGAGAGATTACTCGCTTCTTTTCTCATATATTCAATCCGTGTTATACTTATTGAAACTATTATAAAAAATTATCCCTAAACGAGTAAGCTCTGTCTTGTAGCACCAACTGTTAGCATCTGCAGGTTCAATCTGCTTTTACTTTAGAGGTTAATAATTACTTGTTCTTTAAAACTAATTTTAAAGATATTACGAGGTACATCAGTATTTTGCCACTTACGTTAATGTGTTTGAATTAGACGATTTTGCTTATAAAATTGGCATTACTGAGTTTAGTGTCACAATGGTATGCTATAGCAATGATTCCGCTTTAACGACATGTCACAATGATTCACAATGGTACTTCCTAGCAATGATTCCGCTTTAACGACATTTACAGTCTTTGTCAATCTATTTAACCGTTTTGAATATAGGTTTGAGTTCGGGCTTACGCTTAATAAACTTAATACAAAACAAAGTTAAATTAATATTATAGACATCTGTTGTTATTTATTTATTTTTAAGTGGTCCCAATGTATATACATATACATACATACGTTTGTGTTCTGCACATCTATATTCAGGGTGGTCACAAATATTGGTGAGGACTGTGTTTAAAGTTACAAGCTTATTAGCATTCAACATTTCAAATACATAAAGTCTCAGTACTTCTGAATTAAATAGTAAATTGAGATGAAATATTAGTGCAAAATTAATAGTAATAATAAAAAAAAGAGTTGTGTGTAGTTCACACGTGGTAGAAGTGAAACTATTTTGATTAATTTTTAAGAGAATAAGATGAATACACTATGGAGGTGTTAAACGTTAGTTTTCGGCATTATTTTGTAATATTTTAATATATATTAACAATACACAACACAGAATATTCTTTCAAAGTGGGCGATACACACTACGATCGAAGAGAAAATAACGTGCTATAAGATTTCAACGTTTCTCTCTCTCTCTCTCCCTCCTCTCTCTACAAAGGTATTGTATATATTTCGAGTAAATTCAGATATATTATCATCGTTTCACAAAATCCAATTCACACCATCCTAAAAGAAGTTTTACTTCAAAACAACGCTCATACGATGATTATGCAACCATATTCTTATCACATCAGTTTGGAACTATTTAAAAAAAACTAAAATCATGCATGATAATATAATGACTATAAATTATTTGACTAGAATTATATATATGAATTACAATATTCATTTTTAATGCTTATTTTTAGTTAGCTGTTTCTAGTTTTATCTGTATTATACACAAATTACCACATTTTTTAGTATAATTTAGGTATCTCTTGAGCGGGTAACACCGAGCTTAGCAGAATTATGGGCACGGACGCTACTAGTGAGTATTATTATTTTAGCCTTTAGACGCGACGGCAGACGGAGACGGAATATATTATAACGATTGCACTGCACAGTGATTTGTTGTCAAATTTATGTTGTTATATTTTTGTGAATTTTAAAGTTTATAACCATGTCGGCTCCACAAGAAGTGTCCACGCCGATTAATACAATCAGTAGAGAAAATTTAAGAGTGCTTATAACGAATAACATATTAAATAATTCCGTCGAGTTTATGTCTGACAGCGATACGGTATGTACAATTTTTTGTTTCTAATATATATTTGAGGTTATATTATTGTTTTGAATTAATACAACATTATTCGTATGATTTACCGTTATTATTACGAAAGTACTCATGTTCGTTTTTCATGTTTTAATATTAAATTAAATTATAGAGGAAACTAATAATATATATAAAGAATGTAGGTAAATAAAAAATAAAGAATGCGGACGTGACAAGTTGCGATAGTTAAAATGTAATATGGATGTGTTTCGAAAATTCTATTAATTAAAAATTTGTATTGGAGAAGGCGTCTGTAATATTAATATATTTTTAATAGAAACAATATGCCGACTAAGTTATTTATTTTATTAATTAATTCTACTGGGTTTTGTGAATTTGTACTCAACGTGATGGCAAGTCGGCGTGCGTTTCTTGAATATTGTTCAGTTAACTTTAGGTTTCTTTGTAATTTTTGACTCATTTAATATTTGTTGTCCAGCCTGAATGTGTTAGATAGTCAGAACTAGAATCAGCCTACGAGTCCCCGGTTCGATTTTTGCACATAACTAACTTTATAATATTGTTGCTAGTTGTGTGTCCATTATTATGTAAGCCGTTATTATTTTAGAATTATTGTCCGTCTGTAACTTGTGTCCTTAATTTTATAATTTTATTACAATACACAGACTCCTAAAAACTTAAATTTACATTGAAATTGATATTCCCAGTTTTTTATATTTTTTATAGCCACACGTTTCAAGAGTTTGTTTTCTCGAACTGACTATTCTATTGACCTAGTAAGGTCTTAACATCTTCACCGGACTACACGTCTCGAGAGGTTACTCGCTTTTTTTCTCATATATTCAATCCGTGTTATATTTATTGAAACTATTATAAAAAAATATCACTAAACGAGTAAACTCTGTCTTGTAGCACCACCTGTTAGCATCTGCAGGTTCTATCTGGTTTTACTTTAGAGCTTAATAATTACTTTTTCTTTAAAACTAATTTTAAAGATATTACGAGGTACATCAGTATTTTGCCCATTACGTTAATGTGTTTGAATTAGATGATTTTGCTTATAAAATTGGCATTACTGAGTTTAGTGTCACAATGATCATTGATCATACTTCCTAGCAATGATTCCGCTTTAACGACATTTACAGTCTTTGTCAATCTATTTAACCGTTTTGAATATAGGTTTGAGTTCGGGCTTACGCTTAATAAACTTAATACAAAACAAAGTTAAATTAATATTATAGACATCTGTTGTTATTTATTTATTTTTAAGTGGTCCCAATGTATATACATATACATACATACGTTTGTGTTCTGCACATCTATATTCAGGGTGGTCACAAATATTGGTGAGGACTGTGTTTAAAGTTACAAGCTTATTAGCATTCAACATTTCAAATACATAAAGTCTCAGTACTTCTGAATTAAATAGTAAATTGAGATGAAATATTAGTGCAAAATTAATAGTAATAATAAAAAAAAGAGTTGTGTGTAGTTCACACGTGGTAGAAGTGAAACTATTTTGATTAATTTTTAAGAGAATAAGATGAATACACTATGGAGGTGTTAAACGTTAGTTTTCGGCATTATTTTGTAATATTTTAATATATATTAACAATACACAACACAGAATATTCTTTCAAAGTGGGCGATACACACTACGATCGAAGAGAAAATAACGTGCTATAAGATTTCAACGTTTCTCTCTCTCTCTCTCCCTCCTCTCTCTACAAAGGTATTGTATATATTTCGAGTAAATTCAGATATATTATCATCGTTTCACAAAATCCAATTCACACCATCCTAAAAGAAGTTTTACTTCAAAACAACGCTCATACGATGATTATGCAACCATATTCTTATCACATCAGTTTGGAACTATTTAAAAAAAACTAAAATCATGCATGATAATATAATGACTATAAATTATTTGACTAGAATTATATATATGAATTACAATATTCATTTTTAATGCTTATTTTTAGTTAGCTGTTTCTAGTTTTATCTGTATTATACACAAATTACCACATTTTTTAGTATAATTTAGGTATCTCTTGAGCGGGTAACACCGAGCTTAGCAGAATTATGGGCACGGACGCTACTAGTGAGTATTATTATTTTAGCCTTTAGACGCGACGGCAGACGGAGACGGAATATATTATAACGATTGCACTGCACAGTGATTTGTTGTCAAATTTATGTTGTTATATTTTTGTGAATTTTAAAGTTTATAACCATGTCGGCTCCACAAGAAGTGTCCACGCCGATTAATACAATCAGTAGAGAAAATTTAAGAGTGCTTATAACGAATAACATATTAAATAATTCCGTCGAGTTTATGTCTGACAGCGATACGGTATGTACAATTTTTTGTTTCTAATATATATTTGAGGTTATATTATTGTTTTGAATTAATACAACATTATTCGTATGATTTACCGTTATTATTACGAAAGTACTCATGTTCGTTTTTCATGTTTTAATATTAAATTAAATTATAGAGGAAACTAATAATATATATAAAGAATGTAGGTAAATAAAAAATAAAGAATGCGGACGTGACAAGTTGCGATAGTTAAAATGTAATATGGATGTGTTTCGAAAATTCTATTAATTAAAAATTTGTATTGGAGAAGGCGTCTGTAATATTAATATATTTTTAATAGAAACAATATGCCGACTAAGTTATTTATTTTATTAATTAATTCTACTGGGTTTTGTGAATTTGTACTAAATTTGTATTGGAGAAGGCGTCTGTAATATTAATATATTTTTAATAGAAACAATATGCCGACTAAGTTATTTATTTTATTAATTAATTCTACTGGGTTTTGTGAATTTGTACTCAACGTGATGGCAAGTCGGCGTGCGTTTCTTGAATATTGTTCAGTTAACTTTAGGTTTCTTTGTAATTTTTGACTCATTTAACATTTGTTGTCCAAGATCAATAATAGATGCCTTATATCTACTAATCGTTTTCTTTTAGATTCAAAGTTTTATAAACATATAGGTGATTAACGTATACCTATGTTTTTTGTTGTTGCAAAAACTGGTTTGGCTTTGGTTTTTGTTTATACTACCGCTCGTATGGTCACTACGGTCTTACTACCTGATTTTTTTTATAAAGAAAGGTTCGGGTAAGTAACCTTTTTTTTAATAATTCAAAACCAAACGATTTATGTCCGCCAAATGACGGAGCACTGTTAAAGTTGTGAATTTGGTCAAATTACCAGATTGCTTCATTAATATTATAGTTTTCTTAAAAACTAAATGAGACAGCTGTGTTACTGCTAATTTCCAATATAGATTTAGGACTTTTTGGAGGGATCTTCGTCAGGTCTTAACATCTTCACCGGACTACACGTCTCGAGAGGTTACTCGCTTTTTTTCTCATATATTCAATCCGTGTTATATTTATTGAAACTATTATAAAAAAATATCACTAAACGAGTAAACTCTGTCTTGTAGCACCACCTGTTAGCATCTGCAGGTTCTATCTGGTTTTACTTTAGAGCTTAATAATTACTTTTTCTTTAAAACTAATTTTAAAGATATTACGAGGTACATCAGTATTTTGCCCATTACGTTAATGTGTTTGAATTAGATGATTTTGCTTATAAAATTGGCATTACTGAGTTTAGTGTCACAATGATCATTGATCATACTTCCTAATGCCACAAAATCTTTATGGAAAGTTCTCACAAGGGAGCCACCATCTTGTTAGAACATTGAAATGATCACAAGACTCTTGTAATATTATTGTATGCTCGACAATGGCAGTAATAATCTAGGAGATTGGTTGCCAAATTTTTTTATATATAAGTAGATTTAGTATTTCACAACAGTATCTCTTGGTGCTAAGTGAAAATATGACTTAAAAAGATAAGGCTAACCTGATTTTAAATTACTCTTAGAACCTCGACCATTTTTTGTTGTTATAACGGCTCATATTAACAGGTAGACGGATTACAGGTTGGTCCCGAATGTAACACAAAGGATATTATTTCAATAATAGATTTCTCACAGTGCTTGCGTAGCTCTGCTCTGCTGATGCAATACTCTATAGCACTCTATCAGTATTTCCTTTTCTGTTGTTGATAAACTTTGCATGTCAAATAACAAACATACACATATAACACATACAAATATCATACACATATTTTTTTCACACTGTCTATACCAGGGTTTCTCAAACTTTTGGCTCCACGAACTCCTGTAAAAGTTTTCGGCTGACAGCGAAGCCCTTAACTAACTAATTAAATAATAACTTCCGTTGCTTAATACTCAAACTAGAATTTATGCTTTCGTTCGTGACCACAAATGGGTTACGAATCCAGCCCTCTTTAGCATTACCTATAATTATATGTATCTGTAATTACGTAATATTTTGTCGCGATACCATCGAATGGCGGACCCCTAGGGGTTCGTGTACTGCACTTTAAGAAACCCTGGTCTATGGAATGCCTGAGAAATCTTTATCAGGCTGATGTGAAGTAATTCCATTTCATGGTTTATACATAATCATTAGTAGCTTTTCCGCTACTATTTATTTATTTTAATTTTTAATTAAATTTTGTTAATTTCCACATGTTTTTAACAGACTTGTGCCAAAAGTCATTTCAGAGGTTTATACCTGAATTCTGAAAATCTAGTTCATAGGGATCAACTAAATGGGCTGTCAACACGATCTGTGCCTGGTCATTTTTGTCTGACATACCTTCAGGTCATTTGATATTTTGACAAAAAATAAATGTAATACATATTATAAAAGATTACATTATAACATCATATATAACATGACATAAGTAATTCTTCCATTTTCTGTTGTTATCAAATCGTGTACCACCGGTGATACATACGGTCTAAAGATCAAGTTTAACGAGAACCTACCACCAGTGGTACATATGACGTAAAGATCAAGTTCAATGCAAACGAGTTAATATTCTTTTCAAATGGATTTCATATTTTGAAACATTGCTTAAATATTATTTAAGATTTGACATGGAAATTAATTTTAAGTATGGTAACATGGTATATATTGTTCATGATATCATTCATAACTCGCTGGCTGTTTCTCGTGGCTCCCTTTGTATTAATGTAGATTTGACCTTACTCCCTTAATAACAGATTTTTTCAGATAAAAGGTACCCTAATACATTCAAATGTTCATTCGAATATATAATATTAGTTATTGTTAGGATTCCCAATTAGTATAGTGTATTGTCTATGTTGGTTTTGTTTGTCGTCAATAATAAATACCACGTATTTTGTAATTGTAGTACTATATTTTCATACCTATGTGACCCTTAAAATTATAATGAAGGAAAAAAAACATCGAAAGTGCAAAGTGTAAACTTTTGGAACTTGTTCAGAAGTAAGTATCAACCTATATACAATAAGTAGCGGTTTATCGGTTTGATATTACTTAAACACAACATTCGCGATCTTGCAGTGAAGGCAGTAGCCCAAATTGAATTTCGGCCACTTAGGTGACCTTGAGCTCGTTGCTATACGAATGAGTGTTACAATAGTGCTATGCTCGTCCAATTAGTCCAATAAAGCTCCAAAAATCAGACAGGCCAACAGCTTAGTTAGATTTTTAAAAAAATCGGCTTGATATTTGAAAAATAATGTTTTGTATAGTTTGGTGTACACGAATAAAGGATTAAAATATATGTTGAAACGATTATCAAAATTACGGAATTGTTGATAAGGCTTGTTAATGTAAGGGACATTGACAAAAAAGTTTAAATTAAAAAATAAAGGTTAATATTTTCAGAAGGGTGTCAAAGCAACTGATCCTGGCTTATATAAACCAGTGCCTACACCTACTGGCATTCAGATGTTGGCTCTGATAGATGATGAAGAAAAAGCTTTGTCTAATACTTGTTACAATGCATCAAATTATGTCAGTATTGGTATGTATGCCTTATGTTATTAATAATTTGCTATCTACATAATAATTATTTGAAACATTCTTATTTACATACATTTAATTACTTTCAGGTCAAAGTGTGGTATCTTCTGAGGTTTTACCACATCAGGACACTTTAAAAAATAACCATAGTAGTTCATTATTAAATTAAAAAAGCAGAATGAAAAATAAGAACATACCGAATAAAAACAATTATTTATTAAAAAATCAATTATATAGAAAAAAGTTAGAATGTGCGGTATTAGAATACAAGACTAAGTTATTAGAATACAGATTGGCATTAAAAAAAGAAATATTACTAGATATAGAAATTAAAATTAAGGAAAAAGAGTATGAGAATATATTAAATAAAGACAATTAAGATGATTCTGTGATTTTTATTTTATCTATTGCCACTATTTTAATGCCCCTCAACACCAAATATAGAAGATAATGTGGAGAATAATAGAATATTAGGAGATCTTTACTTGTTAATTTACTATTATCTATTGAATTTAAAGTATAGATTAACTCGCAGCGCTTTCATTGCTTAACAAAGTTGTTTCTACATTTTTTAGAATATTTAAATCTATATCAGTAATAACTTCTAATTTTCTGTTATGGTTTAATACTAAGTTATGTAGTATCCAATAGATTACTATAATAATATTTAAGTGTTACCCGGAAACCCATGGACAAAGAACCAAAACGGGTCTTCAAAACACTAAAGCATCTCTCCACAGTATTTCAGTCTCATGTTTTTTAACTTCTAATTACAAAATCATTAAATAATCATGTATAAATCTAGGACATTGAGAGGTCACAACTAATATTTTGAAATTTACATAACATATGACCAGTATATAAAAAAAATTGTCTGTTTCGTGGAACTCCAGAAGACAGTATTTTTATGTGTACAATCTACTGCTTCAAGACAAGAAGAAACATTTGGAAATGAACGTATATTATAAAATTCACTTTTTACTCTACTGTGATCTTGTTCTGAAGTGAATTGATATGAATTGAGGTTAAGACCTGCAATGACTACAGAAACAAGCTTATCATTCAACAAGCTATAGACTTAAGTATCCTTCTATGGTCAGCAATGGTTGATTGTTCCTGTTGAACCGATTACTTGGACAGCCTCGTTACCGTTGATTAATTGTAGTGTACTGATGAAAGAAGCATATAGTTATTTAAAATATTAGTTTGTGTTTGGAACGATTTGAAAAGCGTAGACAGTTCGACTGTTCACGGACTTGTTGACACATGTATTTTAATATTTAGCAATTTCAATGGTTTAATAATGTGTGCTGCATTTAAATATATATTATGTTATTTTAAATGTTGTACCAAAAGCTGGTACACACCATTAA
The DNA here is from genome assembly GCA_015888305.1 of Antheraea pernyi. NCBI lineage: Eukaryota > Metazoa > Arthropoda > Insecta > Lepidoptera > Saturniidae > Antheraea > Antheraea pernyi. Next base: position 31,427 of record MU159453.1, on the reverse strand, counting down.
CCTAAGATTGTGATATAACTAGCGTTCAAGAAATTCAAATGATCTTTTATGAAATGTTTCTGAAGTAAATTTTGACATATTGATAACAGATCGAAAATCAAAATACTTTGTTAGTTAATTTTTTACGTTGATCACTTCATGAATCGGCCTTAGCTTGAAAACTACTAAACAGACTATAAAAATATTTCATAAAAGAATTAACATATGGCTGTGTTGCATAGTCCATAGTAATTTAAAATTTCTCTTTAACATTTCTATAAAAATAATTACAGTTTATACTTTTTAAGGCAAAAGTGAGTCTTCACAGAAAACGACAGAGTACCTATAATTCTGAAAAATGTATCGATCCCAAGATCTAGATCTACATTATGCCAGCGACGTCGGGAGCAAAAGCCAGTACTATAATAAATTTGATATCTAGAGATCGAATAGTTTTGTTATATAACATTTAATAATGTGTAGATAATTGTTACTCGGTATTTACGCTCCACTTATTGTATATAATTAGTATATTTCATTAATTTTTTTGTTACAATATTTCAGATGGAAACGGATTCGCCAATAAAGAAACCTTGCATTCAGTTAATAGGTAAAAAGCTTTTCCATTCACCGATTATGTCAGACGAAGACAGACCTGATGAAGTTGCATTCACTAAAAGTAATACAAAGCAGGCGCGAAAGGCGAAAAAACGCAAACAAAAACTAGTTCCAGATTCGGATGAGAACGATATAAAACGAGCATATGTTAGCGAGTACGACAAGGACAGCTACAGCCCTGAAGTTCTCGGGGGAATGAGACGGAAGGTTTTGATTAGCTTATTCCATAATAAAGAATATTCTATGGACGTCAGTATGTAGTTATAAAGTGTTACGGTTGTTTTAGAAAGAGACGACTTTTAAACAGGTATGATTAAAATTTAGAAGAAACCGTTTTAAGTCAAGAATAAATAGAAACACTGTATCTATAAATCTGTACATAAGAATGTTATGTACTTCAATGATTTATAAACAAAATGTTCTCGTAAGTACATATGTAGAATTTCATGTAATAGAAAATAGAGTGACGTCCTTTTTTAAATGTCTGCTATAAATAATATAACTTTTAATATGTTCCTGATTGACTTAGAATAATACTAACGTAGAGTATGTTAACAAAATGTATAAATACTATGTTGCCAGCTCAAATAATTAAGAACAAATTTATGAAATTATATGATAGTATATATGTATTTTTTTATAGATATATTGTTGATAAAATAAGAGAATAGATAATGAAGTTTGTAAAATGGAATGAGAATATCATTCCATTCTTTTACCTTAGAATATATGAATATATGTCTTCCATGTGACTTTTATAGTGTACATATCTTTATTATAGCTATCAAATACAGTAGTCCGGTGAAGCTGTTAAGACCTTGTTAGGTCAATAGCGTATGTCAGTTCGAAAAAAAAAGCTATCAAATATGCTGAAATAGTAAATACTATATACGAATCTTTGATTCCAAACCAAAGTTTTAATTAACAGAAAATGCTTCCAGTTAGCCTGTTAGTTACTAGTTTACTTTCATTTTAATGTATATGCAGAAGTATTTGTTGCTTTTAATCATTTAGTATAGTAAAATATTACAAATATATAGACTGATGAAATTGTGTTCAATATTTTAAGTTAAAAAAAATTAGAATTAAGAATTATTAACATTTCAGAATTAATTACAAGAATATGATGCCATAACGAATTATGTAATAGATCATAGAATTATGAAAAAATGAAATAAAATATTGTGTATTTTATTTTTATTTATAGTACTACTAGATTTGTACTATTTTATTTTATTTCAAACTGTTAAGTGCCTCTGATATGTTCAATTCGATCCGTTTTTGGCTCTTCAATACTATGTCTCTCAAAGTCAAAGACACTTCTTAAACTTCAACATAGAAGTACCTGTTTTTTTATACTCACGTGTAGTTATACCTTTTAAGATAGTAATTGAAATGATGTACCGTAAACGATAATTTTGGTGTCCATTAAATGACCAATACAAATAAAATATTCAGTTCAATAACATTTAACACTATATTTAGAAAAATAGCGTCAGAAATAACCATTTATTTTTTAATAATATGTAAAAGGTAAAAATGGTGGCTGTGATTCATCCATATGAGGTAAATTTATATTATAATATACATTTTCTTGGTATATTATTTTGGTGTATTTCATAAGATTTAGCAAGCGCCCGGAACATATTTTTTACGACTTGATCAAAATAGATCGACTTTTCTCTGCTTTATATAAATATGATATACATGAATTTACACATAAACTTCCTGAAACAAATACTCTAAACGTTAGTGAAGTACGTATAAAAATCCTTGACGTAGTTTAGGAAGGAAGAGTACACACAGACAGACACGAAAAGTGAGTTTTTTTTATAAAATTTATAGATTTATAAATAACGTGGTTTCACACATATACAATCTCCAGTCGAAAGTATCTTAAGGGTTTGAACAAAAAATAAGTCAAAATTGCTACCAAACCGATGGTTTAATGGAAGCATAATATCGTTTGGAATGTAGACGTTTTCACAGATAAACTTGTGCTTTATTTATTTACATAATTTAACAGGTACATACCTATACCACATAAAACAAATCTATCTATACATATAATAAGAATGTAAATGTAATGTGTCTGTACTTTTTAGATTTTTGTAAAAAACAATTGTTGCATGTGTCTTCTAGGAATAACTAAGAAAATACATTTCAATCATTTTTAGAAATATCTGTCTGTTTGTATGAACACGAATCACTGCTAAAGTACTGTGGTAATGATAAAAAATCACCAAGAAAATCATAAAGAATATCCTCGTAACGGTTACTTTTGGTTAATTTAAATTAGGTTTACTCTATCAAAAGTTATCGTAATTTTAATGACGACGTGACTCAAGAATGAGAGAAGAATAGATAAGTAAATGGACTTAATACATTCAGGTGGTTTTATAAGTCACTGATGCTTTTTTAATTAGGTTCCATGCTGACGGACTCGCGGGCACAGCTAGTATTAAATATAACGCTGAAAGAAATTATATATTGACCTTATACTAAACAATAAAGTTCTCCAGTCAGTGCAACCTCTCAGAAAAAGTCTTAAAAGTAGCACACAATTATTTCCACACACCAGCAAACATGTACAGTGCTGTATCAAGACTTGAGTAAGATGTACCGAAGTATTTGAATGATGTGTGAGTGGAATTGAGAATATGTATATTTAGATTTTCTTCCCAATATCTATAACTATGTATCTGAGCCACCAACTTTTATAGGATATCATAATATTACGACGAACCTTCCGCCATGTTCATTGCCTAAATAACGCTGTAGTCACGTACACGAGATTGCGACTCAGTTATACTTTGTTACGACTTTTGCCGAACATTTTAAAAGGTAGAAAAATTTTAAATTACATTTCTTGTTTAAATTTCTTATATCTCGTTGCTATTATAAAATGAAATTGAATATAAAAATTTTATAGTACGTTGGTGAAATTTATTTCAAATTAATATTGATAAGTGAAAGATTCATCACCCTAAGTAGTTTTGTAATCACGTCAGCTATGACACAGGATTAGCCCGCTGTATTTGCAGGTTAGCATGATATAAGCGACTGTCACTGGAACCTCGTTCCTAACATTCTGAAATAGTATAAAGTAAATTTTCAAAAAAAGTATTAACCGACTTCAATATCAATCAACAACCCACAAGGCACTAAAAAGCGGAAAATAAATAGTTTATCAAATTAACCAAATTAAATAAAACATATGAATATGTGTGCTACCTAGAGATGTACTGGAAGTCGGTTAACACTTTTTTTTGAAAATGTACTTTATTTTTCTATTTTTAGTGTACATAAGCATATTTTACTAGCAGTGCCCGCGAACTCCGTTCCGCCTTAAGTATATTAAAATATGCGCATTTTTGAGGTATGGTATCTATTGGTATGGTATGTGATATGGTTTCAATTGGTTGTACAATAAGTAACGTTTGGTACGAATGCAACCTTATCAATAATCCGCGATAGTTTCTACCACCAACTCGGCTACCATCGCTTCACACATAATACACCTTAAGTAATGTAATTACAATGCTTGCGTCATGTTGCAACACAGCTACGAACATAAGCACAATATGCTCTTAAGAATTGAAGAGTTTTTTTTTATACTATTGGTGACAAACGAACACACGGGTCACCTGATGATAAATGATCACCGCCGCCCATGGACACCTGTAACACGAGAGGAAACACAGATGCGTTGCCGGCCCTTAAGAAAGGAGTAGGCTCGTTTCTTGAAAGATTTCTTACTTTATGTCCTTATCTCGAAAACTCCAAGAAATCGTTTAACATTGGTTTGAAACGAACAGAATCGTTATTAAAATGTCAAATGTACGTATTCATTCAGTTGAAAACGATAAATATTACAATTCTCGAAAGTGTACCGGCAATTTTTACTTTGAGATGGCATTTGTATGATATTTTCAATTGTCGAGTTACATTAGAATATCTACCGGAGCGTTGCAAAGCAGTGAAATGAAAAAGTCGACACTCGAGGGAAATTCATTGATAAACGATGGGTCCATCGACGCTTCGTTCACGCTATATCACGCAGAAAGAAGTATTTATTTATTGCAACAGTACAAAGCCGGTGTGGTTATTCATTGTCGTTATTTTATTTTTATTTCATCGTACGGCTAAATAGAGTATCCATCTTTTGTTACTTTACTCTATCTATTACTCTATTTGTCGCTTCGAGGTTCAATTAATGTGGAACAGTGCAACAGCCAGATATTTGTTTCTCTTTATCAGCTGAAGGAGGATGAGAGGTATACTTTCTACGGACGCGAGTAACACCCAACTCCGTCATCATCTTCATATGTTATTAATACAGTAAAACTTAGAGAGATATAAGAAATAAATTTAGGCTAGTAAGTGGCTTTTGTAAGTAAATGACGTAAATAATCGACTTGAAGTTTGAATTCCTATGTTACCTGATTTTGAGTTAAAGAAAATAGTAATTGTTACAGAAAGAGT
>MU159453.1:8745-26301 GCA_015888305.1 Antheraea pernyi | reverse complement strand
TTCGTCTGTCTTTGTACATTTATACGTTATAACACCACACATTATCTTTGTTACACGGTTTATGCAACCCGTGTGGTGATAGCTCTTAGATCGCAGAATTCTTTCCAATTTACCTGACACTTATAGATATTATCTAGGTCCATTCAAACAATATTTTTAGAAATTAGTGTGTATGTATTATTTTGAAGTATATCGACATATTACTTTAAAATTTCATCGAAATCCGCTGAGTAGTTTTTGCGTGAAAGACTAAGAAACATTAATCTTCGATAACTTTCTCGTTTATAATTTTAATGAAAATAAAACATGCTGTATATTTTATTGAAAATTATAGTATGTTGTTGTTTGGTTACAACGCGTATACGCTGATATATATACCTTTCCGTCTTTAACTTTAACAAAGCAGCCTGTGATTTTTTACATCGAGGTTTATGTACGCACATGGTGTTCTAAAATTGTTTATTTCCCTTTATATATTTACTTCAAATACAAATAACATTTGGTAATGTGACAACTGACTTATGTTTTGAATTACTGTCGTAAGCACGCTGTGGAAATAATAGTGCTCTTACCTTTTACGGCGCTGAGTTTGTTCCCGACCATCTGCTTAGCTACGAACGCTGCCATCTTGTCTCACTTCAGTTGATCAGAACTGTAACAACAGCAAAAAAATGTTATTTCATCTACAATATTTTTAAATACAACGTAATTGTTTTCTTCATAATTTTTACTCCGTACTTTTATTATTGACTAACTATGCCCGCGACTCCGTCCGCGTGGAGCCAAATGTAAAAAACAAGTACTTCACCGTAGAAGAGCCAAGTTCTCCCTGCAGGCCTAAAAACACGCTGGCTGAACGTGGTAAAAACGGATATAACGAATAAAAACCTTACACAAAAGAATGTCGAAGACCGGGCAAAGTGGAGAAAGTAAAGTCTCTAAGCGGACCCTGGGAGAAGGTCGGAAAAATGCTAGGCAGAAGAAGGAATAGTAAATGGTACTGAATCTCTTTTCTAGGAACCTGTTTCTAATTAGGTGGACAGACTTAAAAATAATCCTAAATAAAAGGTATCCTATCTTGAAGACATTTTTTTAATTGTAAAATACTCCTTCTGCAAATAACAAACATAATTGAGGGACGCAAAGTACTCTCAAACTTAGGATAACTGCTTTTGGACCATAAAAATAATTATCCTGCCATCAGTTAGGAGCGACTGTTTTTTGAAATACTTCATAGGTTTTAACATTTGGCCACAATCTTACGTCCAAACACGCTAACTACTGAACCATAATAAACCCCTGCACCATTCGTGCTTCAAACAAAGAGGGCCTCATGAAGTGTATTATGCCGCGATAAAATTAAATCTTTACTCATATTACTTTGAATATTTCTGTAATTCAATATGAAGCGTTTGAAATTTATTAAAGACTTTGGGATTACTAACATATTTACATCCGAAGCAATTACCAAAATACGTCTAGTACGATAATACTTATGTAATTAGAACTCGGAACGCAATCTCAGGCTTTGAAAAAGGTATGTCACAGTGAAGCGCTAACAAAATTGCTTTTAACGCAATACAGTTATGCAATATTAATTTTGGCTCGCAGCCTCCTTCGTCTTAATGTAGATTGTAGCTATTCTTCAGGACAAGCACTCTGGGTGAGAGGTATCCTCTGTCCTTTTCTGCAATCTTGACAACGTGTATGCAACATTTCATGATAATCGGTTGAAAAGTTAAGTCGTGAAAGCGTAACAAACAAACAAACCCACGTTCGCATATATAATATTACTAAGGATATAGTCGCAAATTCAACCGTAGTGTATAAACATTTAAGGGTGTTATGTGTTACGTGGTATTAATAAAATATCCTTCATTGTATTCTAAAGACATATGATTTATTTTAATGATACTTCTACAAAGTATGTTATATTTAACTGCCTACATGACTTTTCCTTCCTTATGAGATTTTACAATATACTAGCTGATCCGTCCACGCGTTCCTGTGGATCAGTTATTATATATTGAATTAAAATAGAAAAATTCAAAATTAAACGTGGAGCCATCTATGAGATAACTATAACAGTCGGTCCTTTAGTTTTCTATCAAAAAAAATATGGAAAGCGCCATCTGTTCGAGATTGATGTAACGTACAATTAATAATAATAATAATAATCAACAGTGACAGTCAAATAATTTATAATTAAAAATATTTAAGCGATTAATGAAATATTAATTATCCTACCTCTCAAGTTGGACCACATTATACATAAATGCCAACATTTCATGAAGATCGGTTGAGCAGTAAGATCATGACACTAGATTTTTATATATTTAGATTTATTTAGTACATATATAGAACAAAAAAAAGGAAAGAGAAATCACAGAAACATACGCAGCGGAGAGAAATATGACATCCGCATAAAGCATTTGACATTCCCGACAGTCGGCTCCTGAGATCGTAAAGTGACGCTCGTAAAATTGAGTTAGTGCCGTCCGCACCGAGACTCCCTGCACACTTAACGCAATACCCACGATCGTTTCAGTTATTTCGTAGGCTTTCAGGATTGTCCGTAAGGTGTTATCTGATAATTTCTGAATCGAGGGCATTTGTCACAACACTATTTATTACACAGATGTTTTTAAGCAAGCAACGTTACGCTTCGATGTCAGTAGCTCACTCTCTATTATTGCCTGAGCCTCACGGTGATGGTTTAATTAAACCTTAGACCGATAACCACGCATTTACTCATATAATTGCTCGCTTAGTTAACTGTTTATCTCATCAAAGTTTATCGGTAAATATTGTAACGAATTTGAAGCACATTGTAATATGGTAAGATACATATGGTAAGATTGTAGCCTTTTTCCGATTGTAGAATTTAGCTCGTTGTTCTCTTCGAAACTGTCATATTCCATACCGTTAATATGTTTTTTTTGTTCGTTATTGGTTTAGCGTTTGTGCACAATCTAGTCTGATGTTAAATGACTTTGTACTCTAAGATGGTAAGCACGCTACACCTAGAAGGTGCTGGCTCTCAAGTAGAGCTGACGGCCAGCACGTGCTTCGCGACAAATTCACAACTTGAGGTACAAAAACAACTTGAACTTTTTATGTAATTGTATACACGAGAAGTACCTTTGGGGTATCGCGGGGTGTCGAATAACATCATAAGACTTGAGACACCCAAGTTAACCTCACCTGCACCCTGCTGAATAACGAACGAGGCAATGGTGCAAGCGTGGTGGTAGGGTTTTACAGTCTGACTGGATCGCAAACACCATGTATATGGCAAAAAAGCCCGTCATAGTGATTTGCTTCTGCGTCTGGGTCGCGTTTCGGGATCAGCCTGTACATATCCAGCTTTTCGCAGGACAGCGGCGACCAGCGATGGATAACTGTGCTTACCATCAGGCGTTGGGCAGTCATTGTGCCGTGCTCCAATAAAAAAATAAACCTATATATAATTTCTCAAGTGATAGATATAGTAATAATTTTATAAATCACAAAATATAATAATTTTAGTTCAATAATATAATGAGTTGAAATTAATAGAAGTATAAAAAACACCTGCTAAGTTAGTAAGTTTTCAAAGTCGTAATGTTCGTAGAAGACGTCTAAATTATACAAAATATGAGAGAATTGAACTCACGATTTCTCGACTTACAGTTACTGTTGTAAAGTTAATCGTGGGGTACCAAAGAGTGTATAAAAGTATATAATTCAAAACATTAATTGAAACAATTAACCCGTACCAAGGTAATTGGCTTAGACTGAGGAGAAATCGTTAAACGCAGTAGATATTTCAAGAACACGATAACCACAGCCAATCCAGCGGTAATAATAGCAGCCAATTACGATTTAACTCGCCTTCAATCAAATCTAGCTTGCTCCGAGTTAGAGCGCTAACAGAAAATTAATTATATTTTATGAAATACAAAATCTTCATAAAGATGAAAATAAAATAAAACTAAAATTATGCACTTTTTAATGCGCACTAATTATGTTACCGTCTTCCAGTTTTATTTATTATTAATATTATTGATTAAGAAATTACTGAAAAATATGTGCATTATTAACGGGCCGGCAAACGTTGTCCAGCCTTGATAATAAAAAAAAAATTCAACCACGGTGCCATCTACTGGGTCCAATTGTAAATCCACCGGAACACTCACAAAAATTTTCATCTAAATCTGTCCAGCCGTTTAGCAGAAGTTCAATCACATACACACAGACAGAATAATTATGGATATAAGGATATTATATCAGTCATTTCGGACTTAGTAAGCAACGTGCTTCCATATGTAATACTAAAAATTTACATAAATCTATAGAAAAAATATTATATTTATTTTACATTTGTTGGTTTATAATCTGTATTTATAATTTTGAAATAAACATATAAGAGTTTCTGCTATATTTTTTTGATATGAAAAAAAAAACGGTCGATTTAGGACACTAAGTTATACATAACCTAAAAACTCGTTGTGGTTAAAAGCGGTGAAGTATGAATTAATTTTTGGGAATCCGCATAATTTACTAGTCTGAATTCAAAGGGTTCTTGTTCCCCCCGGGCCAACGCGCCTCGTTTGACGCACCATTTAATTATTTTAAATGTAGAGAAATGTATACTTTTGTATTTTCCCAATATTATGAGAAGAATTCTCAAGCGTTATTAAGGTTTCCTCGTAACGTTTAAATGTATGTTATGTCATCTTATGTCCTTTTTAAATGTACGTAAATTTGAAAATATTCATCCAAATATACCGAAAGGAACTTAAAGTCTGTGGAAATTTCTGCAAAAGCATAAATACAAATGTTAATTATTCACGTGACAGTAACTCTTCTTATTATAAAGTACTAACATAATATGCAAATATTGTTAACAAAAGTATTATTTTTCTTAGTGTCAACTTTTGATTATAGATGGCAGTGCAAAATACTGTAGTGTAAGAAACAACAAAAGAAAACAAAAATGTAGACATTATTGAAAAATTGCAAATTTATTAAAATATACATGCTATAAGCAATAATATATTTAAGTACGAAATGTAAATATTACTCTGTGAAATATAGATTCAGCGCCATCTATCTACATTTAGGAGAATTACCAGATGTCTAAAGGCGGTTTGAAGTAACGGAAATGTCCGCTATGTCGCTGCAATCGATCATATTGTAACCATGGCAACCAATATGGCGACGTCAAGGCGTCGTAAACATGTTTACTTACAAAGCCATTACGTTACTATTATGTACAGTCATAAATGACAATCATAAAATGAAATCATAATCTAGTTCTCTTAGCATACATCTACTATTCGTATGTTTTCGAATTCGAGTTTCGAATTTCGAATGGAACGTTGGACTCACTAAAAATGTTTCCCATTGTAATCTTATTAGTAACTGCTTACTTGAAATTTTGTTTATTACAAAATAAAAGTACAAACGCAGAGCAAGAAAGAACATAAGTACTTGTTTTGTTCAACAAAAACTTAGTAATAGTATTGAGATATTTATATTATAGGTTTATTAGCTGTATTACTTATCATATTGTTAGATAGTTAATTCCAGTTAGGTTATATTTTCATTAAATATAATTCTGGGTTTTGGAATATTTATTAAGTTAAACACAAATCAATGACATTTAACAATTTGCTATAGTTATTAACTGTGGCTTATTAAATATATTTTAATCCTAATATGTTAAAATACGTTTAAACTATAATAAAAGAAATTACTTATTTAACTGTGAGATATTTGAAAAGCGCAGGAAGTGGCGACATCTGTATTTCACATTAATAATATTATGCTATAGAAATAAAGCTGCGTTCAGGTTCCGACACTTTTAAGAATTTACAGAACCACTTAACGTTTTGCGGTTAATTTTAGCTTTGAAAAACTGCTCGACACGTATTCCTAATGACATTTTAACGATCGAACTTGGATTTTAAGGGTCCTTAGATACGGTTATAACGACGCTTCTTTAGGAGTACAAACGAGTACAAATCTTGTGCGGTGCGGTGCGGCGGTAAAGAATTTTCCACATAAATAATTGTTTACTAATTTGTCGCCATATTAAGGAAAGGAACTGCATACCGATCCGAATAAAATGACATACATATGTATGAAAGCACTGATAATGAGGATAGAAGGAAAGATGGATTTTGAATTTTAATATCGTTTGACCGACCACCGTGAGAGTTGTGAAAAAGAAACTATACAGAAGGTGTTTACCATATTTTGCCAATAGGTAGCGCTGTAGCTTATCAATTATGTTTATCAATATTTAATGTTATTTAATGTTTTATTGAAGTAAAACTTCTAATGCGACTTCCAACAAGGTTGCGTTAAACGTTTAACGCTAAGGGGGAATAGAAAGAGACAGAGCGAGAGTGAATGCGTTGCACTCGAACGTATGCGCGTAGTATATATACCTGTTACAGGCCAGCGCGAACGTTACCAACGGTAGCGTCCACTATTCCTTGATGCAGTTGTTGCAAGAAATATTGAAAAAATAGAACCCAAACATTTCGTACCTTACTTTAGTTATCATAATCCCATTGTAAATGTTATAGATTTGGATATTTCTCCACTCGAAAATGATAATTAAAAGATGCGATCAATTGTGAACTGTAACAAGCAATGTTAATAAAGTTTGACTTAAAGAAACAATATGATTTCACTAAAAATCAATTTTTACCCCTTCCTATTTTCGTTTCCATATTACGAAGTGTCACTTCTTCCGCGCCGAGGGACTCCACGCACTATTTCTTTTTTCAATATTATTAATGGTGTAAATTGTATGGATGTGATCGATCGAGTTTCAATTTCGATGTTATCGATTCATCAGATTGTTGACTCTTGCATTGTCCACAATTGTAAATAAATAATGCATGCAATGCAATCAATACGTAAATATTCGTACAGAGAGAATATTTATATAACATCCATTTTGCGATGACTGTTTATTTGTTACAAATAATAAATGACAAACGCGTGTAGAGCCGCGGACAGAGCTACTAACCATTCATAACTCTTCTATACATCTATACATATAATAAGAATGTATAAATAACGTGTCTGTACTTTTTAGATATTTGTGAAAAAAAAATGAAAAAAGTATACATTTTACACAAACATTTGTGTTGTTTCTTACGGATATTTCGCTTTTTGCTCTTTTTATTACTTCTTTCTAAGCTTTCTTTTCAAGTAAAATGAAATGGTTTTTGAACCGACTTCGAAAAAGGAGGAGGTTGCTACGTTCGGTTGTATGCATTTTTTTTTAATGTATGTTAATCGATATCTCAATCAATTATGAACCGATTTTAATGATTATTATTTTTATTTGAATTGGTTATATTCAGCGGTGGTCCCATATAAATTTGAAGAAAATATTCAACCCCTAAGGGGGTGAAATATCGTTTATTCGATTTTCACCCACTTCGTTTCTATGTATTTTCGTGAAATTGGAGCCGATTTATTATACCCATTAGAAACCAGATATATTTATGGACACCAAAAATTGAGAAATAAAAAAAATACCAAAAAAATAACCCGCCTTCGATGTGAAAAACTAATATGGCACTAAAAAGTAAAAAATAACTGAATTATTAAATTAACCAAATTAAAAAAAAAATATTGATATTCGCGCTACCTAATAATTAATATATTACGTACTCGATAATGGCAGTAATAGTCTGTAATATTGGTTGCCAAAAATTAAAATAAAAAAAATAATTAGGTAATAAAAATATTCAGAATTATTTACAATATAAAATACCGTACGTAATCTTTCAGAATAATGTACGAAAACGAATGAACGATTAAACTTTAAATCGTTTAAATGACGTACATATAATAAACGTTTATAAATTATTTTCCCACTTTGCCGAAAACTTTGTTAAGACAACAATGGCGTATCGAAGTTCTCCATCGGCGAGTGACGAACTTGGAGACCTCACACACTCTGTTATGCAAAGTTTCCTTTGTACTTCAAAATAAGTGGAAAACTTCGTCTTCCAGTATATTGTTAGTCGATCCAGTTGTCTTTTTATTAAACTTATGATTTGTGTGTTAAATTCGATAATTCATTTTTTCCAAATGGTCTAATATCTGGACATAATCTGATTTTCTAATATGGTAGTAATTTTGACTTCTTATTTCCCTTGTCAGCAAAAGTAAGCAAATCTCTTACCCCACTCACGTTACTCACGCATACGTTTATATGTAATTACCATATTTTACAGAGAATCCGAAAAAGTAAATGATAAATATTGCTTACGTAATCACCATCAAACCCGCCATCCCCTGTCATCAAAAATAAGCAAATCAAAATATTGATTATTATACTCTGGTGTAGTCAGTTTGTGTTTTTAGTCGTCCATGCATATATTAACTAACAGCCGTCCGCGACTCTCTCTGCGTTTGTAAATAATGAAACTTCAGGTGTCAGGTTTTATTCAAATGTAAATGAATTATTTATTTGAATTAATCGTAATTATATCTTAACCATTTTAAATAATATGTTTATAAATTATAGTCTAAGTGCTATTTTGATGTATAAGCTATATTTTAGCGTGACAGAGCAACAAACATTGATCTGATCTCACAAACTTTATCCTTTATAATATTATTCGGATTAGGAAGTAACTAGTCACTCACATACGAAAACTCCTAACATTATTATATTAAAAGTTAGAACCATTTGCAACATCTGTGGTTACGGTATACATACCTCGTAACAGTATATTGCATCCTTCGGAAGAAAATCGAACAAATTTTTATTCGTACAATAGCCCCGAACCCCAATTCCAATGCTAAGTAAAAAACTCTGATATTGGTCGAAGTGCAAGTTATTATTAAATCCAAAATTACGAAATGACTGCAGTTTCATTCTGTCTTGGTAATTTTATTTGAAAAAAAATGGTAATTTATTTAGTGACGTAGCACCGTTTATTACAACTAGGGATGTACATCCATATTATCGACATATTCGTATATGATCCTCTTAGATTTATAGTAGATGTATTAATTAAACACTGATAATGATTAATTATATTTACGTGATTCGGAAAATGAGGTACAGAGAGTAAGGACGTCCTAGATAGAGAAAAAAAATATGATTACATCTACCACAGACAGGCGAATAATTTCAACACAGATTATAACTAACAGATCCGTTTGACCATGACTTTATCAATATTTGTAGGATTTTTAGGTTGTAGCACGATGCATTTCTGAACGCACCATAAATCGCGTGATATCCCGAGCAACCAATTAGCGACGTCCGTGGCTACTCGCGGTACTCGGAATGACGTTGCACTCTCTGTGATCTGTCATGGTCTTTGATATAGTACACACGATATAATTTCTTGCTTTTTTTTTATTGTAATTGTGCTGATCGCGTTTTATCGGTGAAACTAAAATATAAACCCACACTAAAACATAGCAGTTTTGGCTGTAAAACGCAAATTGTAATGGATTTTTTAATAAAACAATCAAGGATCCCAATAAAACTATTTATAAAACCTAAGAATAACGATCTAGACATCCTTTTCCCTGCAAACTAGAAAAACAATGCTTGAATAAAAAAATCTCTCGGCTGGAAGCGATATGGCGGAAATAGGTGATACTAATTTGCTATGTTGTTAAGTAGGGGTAAGATTTTAACATGATTAAAACTTAAGCCTAAATAAATGAAATTAATTGATAATTTTAAAACTTGTTATATCTGATCCATGAAGGTTTTACTTTGCGGAAATCTGTAATTAATACTAGATTGGGTATTAGTTTCCACTTTCGCCTGGAATTGATTAACCCTTACTACAACAAAGACTATTGAATTTTATTTACTCGACGTGTAAGTAGCTGAAATAAATTAATCTGAAAGTAGTAACAAAAGGGCAAAAAGAATGAAAATATTAGTATCAGAAACAACAATAACAATGGTTGAATCCTCAGACATTATTGGTATTATTTGTATGTATGACTCTAATCGATTAGACGTGTATAGTGCCATAATGGACCATCCTTAAATCGATGTTAACTCTTCATGTTCACGTTCTTAGTCGCAGTGAGATGCTGCAGTAGCTAATCAATTCCAAGCGGAATTGCAAAGTAACATCTAATTAAATACTTGAGATATTTATCGATAACGCTTACTATATTACGCTATATACGCTATATCTATATTATTATATCTCCTATATAGTACCTTTTCTAAACATTATAGAAAGTCTAATTAAAATATTTTAAATTCTCTTACGTGAGCTTATATCCAATTCAAATTAAAATAAGCTAATTACTTAGAATGGTTGTGGCGTGTTTTGTAATACTTCCGAACCTTCAAGTTTCTAATAATATTAAATAACATATAATGCCCGTGATGTTAAGTGGTCACCGCTTGGTAAACCCATGCACAAACAACCTCAAAATGATTGCAATTCTGTTGCTTATCATAAGGATTTATAGCGAAGTGTTAGTAAAGAGTTAATTAGAATTAGTAATAACTAAGTTTGTGTATTTAGCCTCAAGTACTGGGTATTTTTGTAACCTTCATCTTTAGAATTTAAACCAGTTGCGCGATTGATGTATCTTTACGAAGCGACAGGTGTGAGAAAGTTGTTTCTGCAGTCAAACCTCGGATAAATTTTATGAATATTAGTTACGTATCCCTGTTTTATCAACTGAAGGTACTTATGAACAAATCACTCTAAAGATGCTCTGAAGGAGCGAAACACGTGTAATCCATTGTGTCCATTTAATCTGCGACATATTTTAGTTAATTATATTTTTATAATTCACAGTTACATACCAATAATGTCAACCGCCGTCAGGTTCAACCGTTAACCAAGGATGCGTTTTTAATTCTTTTTATTGTTTTAGATACTAATATTTCGCTCTCTCTATTATTAGTTTCAGGTACACCTCGCACAAATAAAATGAAATGTTTTTTTGTTGCAGTGAGATGTCGTAGCGGTTAATTAATTCCAGGCGGAAGTGTAAAGTAACATCCATTGTTATATGTATTTAAATATGGAATTCCACAAAGTAACGACTTCTTCAATTAGATATCTTAAGAAGGAGTTCCTATTTTATTTTTAGCATTATTTTAAGGTAGTTGTCAGACGTTACTAAATATTTAGTTTCAGAGGGAACCCAAGCGATGACCACCGTTAGTCAAAGTTTTCATATAAGAGACACAAAGAACACTGAAAAAAGAATACAATTTGTCGTTCATTTCATTATCTATTCACCGATGTCGCATAAAACCAAACTTTTTCTCTTCACAGTCTGAAAATCCTATCTACATGCAAATGTCGTGACCCCATCGTACTTGCGCTGCCCTACAGCTGGTAATAAAATTATTTATTTTACCTAGTTCCGAACTAAACTTTGTTTTCTTAGTTTGACGATTTAGTACTACGACAGTATTTAAGTTTTAAGTAATTTTTTAAGGATTTCCACGTTTAATATGAGTGCAGCTGAGAGTAATATATAAGCCTTTTTTCATTAAAATCGATTCACGGAAAAAACACGTTATTTAAAGTTTTTGCAGTCTGCTCTCGACCTAATTTTCGGGCCTGTCTATATGTTTTCTTAATTCTTCTAGATTAGGGGTTTAACTACTATTTATACAATTTATTTCGAAAGGTTTATATGTATAATACATACATATTATATGTATATAAGGTAGAGAAAAGTCAACGTATTGTAATGAAGTCCTAAGGAGTTTTCGGGCACTTACATTGATAACGCTGGCTAAACATTACAACATACATAATAATGATGCGTATGGAATTGTGCATCTTAAAAATTCGTACAAAAAGTTCCCGATAGTATATGTTCATTTATTAGTTAGTTTTTAAGATAACTTCCGATAGTTACTTTTATTATTCCATTTGCCTAACAAGAGGAGTCGCTAGTTCTGTAAACAAATAGAAGGATTTAATACTCTTGATGGATGTGCCCAGCACTGTTTGCGTATATTTTTTGTGTATTCTATAAATAAATTTGGACTTTCATTTTGTTATTAACAGCGTTGTTTTTACTATGAAGGTACGAACGTATGGCGAAGGTATGATAGGTGCTACGAAGATACTATGAACATGAAGGTGATACGAATGTCAAACTTGCGGAAATCCTACCGCAGTACCAAATTTATTGCGAAATATTTTCCTATGGAAATTAAATAGGGCACCTCATCTCAGTGCACCGTAGTATGCGCTAGCATTTATACAGGATTAGCCTACACTTACCTAACTGCGTTGAAATTCATACAAATTTTTAAACATTCCACACTACCCAAAAACAATATCGTCTTAATTGTGTCCAAAAACTGTGTTCCATAGTTGAAATTTTACATAACGATTAATTAACGTAATGGATAATTGTAAAGGGTAGCGTATAAAAAAATGTAATTGCTCATTCAAATTAGGCTGTAATAAGGGAACTGGGGAATTATAATGCTACGCCTACATCGGGAGCTTAAGCTTAAGTAGGTCTGGAAATATATTGTGTTATAGCTTTTTGTTTAAATGGCCTATTGTAATATTATAGTTATAAAAGGAATTTATTAAGTAATTAAACCAGACGGTAGTGTTGCATCAGCCAAAACACATTATCAACCCGTGAGCGACCAAACATTGCGGTGTTTTCATTCACTCAAGACTTAGCCCCATTATTCCAAAATAAAATTGTTATCACCGCTATTTAACTCAAATCCGTGAGTTAATACTCATGAAAAAGCGTATTTTATTATACCGAAGGAAATCATTTTAATAATAATCCACAAAATACACTCTAAAATCGCATAACAATAGCTCTTTCTTATAAAAGCACTTAAAAACAAACATAAACCGTGGTTCCGTGTACTCGGGAACCATTATTTCCCGATCATTCTCTTATCTCCTCAGTCTAAACTGGTTTTATGTATAAGAATGGGATATAAAAGAGTAGATACTGCGAAAGAAATTTGGAACCAGATTGCTGTTCTGTCCTACCTGTTAGTATAAGCGTTGGATTAAGATCGTGGCTGTGGGAGTCGTGACCCACAATCACACTGTTATACTCAGATATAAGCGTTGTTCAATTAAGTATGCATATTACGAACCTATTTTACCCTCTAATATGTTTGCTATTAAAAATCTATGAAGCAATAACAATTCTTTAAAAAAATCAATTTGAAATATGTTTTTTAAATCTATCTTATGCTTCCATTCTACAAAAACTTGAATACGCCTCTGTAATTGCAGATTCATCTATTTCTGAATATTGCTTCGCAGAATTTTCCTCTGAACCGTTTTCAGAGGAAATGGAATGGGGGTAAACAACTGTTTCTGTATTTCCTTTACGCCACGTAATCTATATATATACATGAAAATGAAGTGTCTATTGTTTGTCCGGGCATTAATATTAATCCGAAATGGTTTAACCTATTTTGATGAGGTTTTTACTGGCAGGTAGACAGGTAGGTAGGTAGGTTTATCAGAGAATTATCTAAACCACATATTATTATAATTTTCCATGAAGGTTAATCAGTAATAATAAAATTAAACAAATCTAACTTAAAATCGCTGAAAACGTCAACCAAGAGCGCCTTTTTAATTATTTGTATTGTTTTAGTTACTGATATTTCGCTGTTTCTATTGCTAGTTTCAGATTTAACTATTTACGTACACCTCACGCAAATAAAATCAAATGTTTTTTGTAGCAGTGAGATATGATAGCGGCCAATCAATTCTAGACGGAAGTGCAAAGTAACGTCCACGACAATATTTAATGATGGATTTACACAAAGTAACGCCCTCGTCAATCAAATATCGCTAAAAGGATACTAAGGGCTATGTAAGGTAAAATTAATTCGCCCAAGCCCAATTAATTCGAAGTTAAGCAGGCGTGATGAGGTACTTGTATATTGGATCTGCAGAGGTGGAAACATAGGCGTGAAAAGTTTCCTTTAGAAGAGCCTTAGCCCGCCCCATAGGACTGTAGTGCGTGATGAAAATCCACATTCTACTCGAGATGACCCTGTCTCAAGAAATACTGCGGATCTAGATTAGAGAACCGATAAAGATTCCTGGAGTTCGATACCCGATACCAGGTCAGGGATTATATCCTGGCAGAAGGTGCTCCTCGCGGTATCTTCTGCACATCATAGAGGACAAAGGAAGGGATTAGGAGAAGCTTGATTCAGGTGGAGGTAGCAAACCTCGTTAAAAAGTTAGCGAGGGAGAAAACCACATTAAAACGTTACAGAGAGTGAGGGTACAAGGGAAGACAACGTCTTAAAAAAACGGACGGGGGCGGTTGGAGCAGGTGTCTTTTTCACTGCCAGACCGGATCTCAAGTGGAGAAGTAAGAAGGAGATGAAATCCTATTGCACAGGTTCGACGGACAAGAAGTCAACTTGAGCGGCCTGGCTCGGTCAGCGGCTGACCTGGCGTTCATGCTGGGTTGCCGTCAAAGTGTAGAGGTGCATGCTCGCGTAATCCCGTGACCCACATTAGCACCGCAGACGTTTCACTATGGGGTTTTAGCCAGTAATTGTCTGACATTAAACACCTCTCCATCCCTCCATCCTATGTAGAAGCTCCCCACGTTAAAGAAGGTACAATTAATTCATATAAAAACTTAGTTTCCATAAAACAATAAAGCCATTTCTACACGAACGAAGTCTCAGACATAAGCCAGTATTCAAATATATTTAAAAGTAATAAATGGATTATTATTTTCTTACAATATATCGAAAGCTGGCTGTAACTTCAAAACAATACTCAACGGTGACAGCTACCATCGCGAGATTAGGATCTGTGGATATGGCAGCCGTACCCAGAGTGGCATTAATAGCATACTTTTTTATTTCTGCCCTATAATTCCACATTAAATATAATTAATGTCGTAATTCAAAAAGTTCTGTAAAATTTATACATTAATAAATTAATAATTTCCACTCGGGAAGCAATATTAATTTTTTTGAGTTTATCCAGTCTAGTTCTTAAAAATGGCTCCAGCTATAAAATTGCACTGAAAGTCAAATTCCAAGGTGTATGTTCCCATTCAGTTGTAAAAAAGCAAGTCTCTAGATTAACCCAATAAAGATACCTAATAACTTCATTCTAAAAGTTTCACTTATTAAGCGATTGTTTAAAAACAGGGTATTTTTGGCGACCTAAGGTCTTAGAATTTTGCATGGAAAGACTCCTTATGTCACATATTATAACAGAAATAAAATTGAAAGTAATCTATTTCAAATTATATTTCTTGTTAATTTTTTCAAGTATAAACTCCTGACATAATTATATCCTTTCAATATATAATAAATACGAAAAAAAAACATTGGAAATATTCAATCCATCAAATGCAAGATCTAAATATACAACAATAATATCCATACGCTACAAGCATAGGAGTATACACAAACTGCAACACCTACTCGGAAATATTATAGTTATACCCGACTGTGGGCACGAAATCCAAATATTGCGACTCCGTTTTTACCAACATAAAAGTTCTGCTATTCCATGCCAGAAGATTTTTTAGTAAAGATACAAAAACATAGTCGTGAAGTGTTGCCTGAGTTGTGTATTGTTGACCGCATACGTTATTAGACATTTTTATAGTAAGAGGATTGGTTTTTAAACTTTTAATATCAACAATCATCAACGCGATGACGACACTCCTTATGTTAAAATGGTTTAGCAACAAAAATTGCTAACTTTTGGAGTAACAATTATATTTATAGTTTCGTAATAAAATTAACCGATCAGTGTGTTCGAATAACGATAAAGTCTGAAATCTTCCTCTTCTTACCCTTATCTCACTTAAGTAGAGTTGGCACAACATGTTTTCCTTTTCCACTCTTCCCTGCCAGATGTCATCTCAGTACTCACACCTTTTATACACATATCATTTTTCACACAATCCATCCATACTTTTTCGTTCCTTCTTTACTGCTATAGCCGTCCACTACCATATTTAAAACTTTTATAATTATATGACTTTCATCTCTTCTTATAACATGCCACGCTACTATTATTCCTCAACCTCTCTATCACTGATGCTATTTTCAAACTTTCTCTGACATACTCTTTCTTAATCTTATCCATTCTAGTTACACCACACATCCACCTTAACATTCGCATATCTGCTACATGTAATCTTTTTTCATCTGTTTCTTTCGTGGCCCAGTATTCGGATCTATATAATACGACTGGTCTTATTATAGTTTCATACACTTTCCCCATGAGTTTCAACGACAAAGTAATGACGATAAAATCAGAAATATTAATCAAAAATATCCAAAGATTTTTTTTAATACATAGCGGTATAAACAATCTGTAACAAATAACGGCGTCTCAAGAGTCGTGCGATTTGTCACTCGATGTGGCAACACCGTCGCATCCGTCTGTCATATCGTTCATCCGTCGTCGACATATTGCTCTAGGCAACATATTGCTTCACACGTTCCCTCGACATGTTACGACCTCATTATTTCAGACAGATTTACTGCTATTGTTTTTGTTCTTGCAATCTTACCAATGTAGAGGTATAAGGATATCCTGTGTTGAACAAAATACAAGGAAAGCTTATCCTAGATCTGATAGCTTAACATATTACTGTGAAACCTGTGTGAGGGGAGTGGCAGGACTTATAGGATCGTCGATAGAATTTTGATTATATTTTTTGGACTCGACTTTTACTATGACAAACTAACGATATTGACTGGGTGATAGAAACCCCCTAGCGGTTGGGGTGTAGAAATCCGCACCGATCGATACCGCAGTACAACTTTACTTTACTTTACTAAGATATTGTACAACACGATCTATTGGTGCACAAATGACTTAACAACCTGAATAAGTTCACTTGAACGTACCTTTCTAATCATACATTTGTAACTGACCGATCGATACCGCAGTACAACTTTACTTTACTTTACTAAGATATTGTACAACACGATCTATTGGTGCACAAATGACTTAACAACCTGAATAAGTTCACTTGAACGTACCTTTCTAATCATACATTTGTAACTGTATAGATGATTATCTAATCTATAAACTAGTATTAGGTCTTTACCTATGAAATTGCCGTTTTGTATGAAAAAATTAAAAGGATTTTTTTTCATGTATTTTTTATTTGTATTAATCGAAGTAATCACCCATGCAATCAATGCATTTTTGCCAACGCAGTGGCAGTTTATTGATGCCCTTCTTAAAGAAATCAGCTGGACGGGAGGCAACAAATTCTTCAAAGGCATTTTTTACTGCCTCTCGGGTATTGATTTTTTTCCCGCCAAGGAGTTGTCCAAATTCTGGAAAAAGTAGTAGTCTGTAGGCGCAAGGTCTGGTGAGTAGGGCGGATGACGGAGAACTTCCAACCCCAGTTCTTGCAACTTGGAGAGCGTCTGCTGTGCAGTATAAGGTCGCGCGTTGTCGTGCAGGAGCAGCGGATACGAGCGATTGACCAATGCTGGTTGAAGATGTGCCAGCTTCTCCATCATTGTGTTCAGTTCTTCACAGTACACATCTACAGTAATGCTCACCCCGTTTG
>MU159452.1:186326-200217 GCA_015888305.1 Antheraea pernyi | reverse complement strand
CGTATATTTCTATAAAAGGCCGGCAACACTCTTCTGACTCCCCTGGTGTTACTGGTGTCTATGGACGGCGGTGATCACTTACCATCGGGTGACCCGTATGTTCGTTTGCCTCCTATAATATAAAAAAAAATATAGGTCTCGTCCCAAAGAAGATATAGGATATATATAATCACCATACCAGCCCACGACGTCTTAACGATTTCAAAATCTAAGAAATTCGAATTTCTATATTGTCTCACATACGGTGCTTCTACAAGGAAATCTCTCAGGTAGAAGTTTCCTCACGATGCTTTTATTCACCGTCAATCCATAATCTTACCATCATAAATTAGTAAATAATAAATATACGCGAATTTCGAGAAATTTGTTTATACACACTGGGATTTGAACTTGTGTACACATTAAGATGCCACCGGTCAAACCATTCGACCACCTCGACTTTTAGTAATAACAAATTACAATTAAATAAACAAAGGGCAGCCCATAATTTCATAAGTACATGATTACGTACAACATTTAGTGGAATATAAATACCAACACGTGCATTCATCAGATATTCATATAGGTAAGTAAGAAAGAAAGAAAATATAATTATTATAACAAATACACGGTAAATACGATAGTGAAAAAATAGAGTTACAAATATATGTATAACATAAAACAAATAAAGGAAATTAAACGTTAGAAGATGTTAAAATGATGTCATGATTGCTCTTTGCCAACTATGCAAGTGACCCCAACACTGGTTTTCAATTGTGGCCGAGTGGGTTTAATTATTATAATAATAATGATATAATAACATTATAAATCACTATGAATGTGAAGATTATAATAAATAGGTATAGTATATGTGGTGGAAATTTATGAAAATATAGGTATAATAATTAGCGGTAGGATTTGGTGGGGTTTTAGTCTGTGCGAGTCGGACATAACCCACCCTCTCCCCCGGGATGGTGGCGTATCCATAAGGGATTTCCCCACGTTAAAAAAATAATAATAATATTATTATAGCAAATACACGGTAAATACGATAGTGAAAAAATAGAGTTACAAAGATATGTATAACATAAAACAAATAAAGGAAATTAAACGTTAGAAGTTCCGATCTTTTGGGAAGGGAAGGGGTTGTATAAACTACATATATAATAAATAGAGTGCGAAAGTATAGATAAAATATGCTAATAAGCAAGAGGAAATAATACATATAAAAATTAAGACATGGCGTTACCAATATGGATATAAGTAGATATATAATAAACAAAGTAATAAACATGTAGTAAATAAGTAGGCCATATGAATTACTGAATATATAAAATAATAAAAAAGTAAATATATACAAATTTATTAGTACATTCCTCTGATATTACCCAGAAGGTAACACAAATTTCTAACGTTATAAAAAATGGTAAAAAAAATCCAATACTTATTATTTATATTTGCAGTGCTATTACAACGACCCAGAGGCAACAAAAGAAGCTCTCATAGATGGATGGTTTAAAACAGGCGACATCTTCTACAGGGACGAGAACTGGAACTACTACTTTATCGAGCGTATTAAATTACTAATCAAGTATAAAGAATATCTGGTTAGAATTTTATTTATACTTTACAACTTAAGAACATTAAAGAACCTAATAACCGTTGGAGCAAATGTATGTCATAGATATAATTAATATCTCCGAATGGTTTTTGAACTATCTCTAGTAAATTGTAATTATTCCCAACCAACAAATCTAATTTATTTCATAATTCAATGCCAATAGACAAAACACCCATACGAGAACCTAAAAATTTATTAAAACAATAGCTGATGCCTGCGATATCACACCCGCTTTTGAAATTACAATTAAATTAATTGTTACAAAAAAAAACCGCCTTTGATGTAAAAAACGAATAAGGCACTAAAAAGCGAAAAATAAGTGAATTATTATATTAACCAAATTAAATAAAAAAAAATGATTTTCGCCTTACCTAATAATATATTGAAATCAAATAAACCTTCCTCGATAAATAAGCTATTTAATACTCAAAGAATTTTTCAAATCGGACCAGTAGTTCCTGAGATTATGCTCTACAACGCCATGTCATAAACTCACAAACTTTACCTCTTTATAATATAGATAGTATAGATTAAAAGTCTACAAGTTCATAAGTTGCAGGAACTTTTATACAAGTACTAGTAAATAACGTTTATCAAAAATACGAAACTGCAATCTCACAAATTATAAGATATAAGGACATTCCATACAAGTTTATGTGAACTTGTATTGATGCCTCTTCAAACTTCTCCCGTCTAAGTGGTAGAATGTTTGAGGATAGTTGTATGGCGATGGTCGAAACGAATACAGCGTACTTCTTATGCAAAGCCGGGTTATCTCATGCGTAGGCTAGCGGGATCCGAAGCACGATGGACCGCTGGCCGACCGCAGGTTGTATGGAGCCCTAGTAGTTAGCCACTTATGAAAGGCTGCCCCGCCGCCTCGCGAAAAATCCCGAAATGTTCCGTCGTACCGGTTGGCGACCGGAAGGAAGGACCCGACGGCTATCTAAGGGGGGTTCGGGCGTCCCCGCAGTATTTACGTGACTATCTCATCAGTTATGCATTTTTTGGGTGCTGTGTGGTTAGACGCGCTATATTTCGTCCTCAATATATTCTCCCTTATATTCACTCTACTCATAAAATAACATGAAAAAGTCCATAAGAAAGAAAAAGGTTAAACAGCGGTTGCACTTCCTCCCGTTAAAAGTGCACTTCACGAATATTCGAGGTTTACACTCTAATCTCAATGCAGTCCACTTTCACCTGGAGACTATTAAGCCGCACCTACTCTTCCTCACGGAGACACAGATACGATGTCCTTCGGACGGAGCTTACTTGGATTACCCAGGGTACTCCTTAGAGCATAACTTTATACAACGCGCTGGTGTTTGCGTGTATGCTCGTAATGATATATATATGCTATATCGGCGCCTCCGTAATCTTGAGGACTCCCATTTTTCAACGTTATGTATACTAGTAGACTCTGGTACAGATAAGACCATCTACATCGGAGTGTACCACCCGCATAATGGAGATCAGGAGACATCCAGGTTATTTGAACATCTAAGCGAGGTAGCAGAGGCAGCTCAACATCGTTACCCTTCCGCGCATTTGGTTTTCCTAGGTGATTTTAATGCCCATCACCAGGATTGGTTATTTCCGTACCTTAAAACTGACCATGCTGGGAGAGAGACACATAAATTCTCTCTTTCATTAGACCTCTCACAGCTGGTCAATCAGGCGACGCGGGTACCAGATGTTGATACTCACACTGCAAACTGCCTAGACCTTCTGTTAACAACTGATCCAGATAGATTCTCCATCACAGTCTCAGCGCCGTTAGGGAGCTCTGACCACTGTCTGGATAAGGCTGTATCATCATATTCTCTTCTAGACTGTAGTCCCAAAGGCATGGTGATATAAATCAGCCGACTGGGACGAGATGCGTCACTTTCTAGCATCTTATCTTTGGAGAGAGATTTGCTTCCTGTCTACAGATCCGTCGAGCTGCGCATGTGCCATTACCGGTGTCGTGAGTCAGGCTGTACAATATTTTATACCATATACTGATGTACCGAGGGGAGGTGAAGCTCGCCCATGGTTCAATGCTGAATTTACCGAAGCTGAAAGAAATAAACAATTAAGTTTTCAAGCCTGGGCTGAAGCACGCTGTGATAAATCTCCGGATCTGAAAGATAAAAAGAAAGCTTACAACAAAGCGACTAAGACTTATACGAAAGTTTTACGTAAAGCTCGCTTTGACCACGTTGGCCACATTGGCGCTAAACTGGCTTCTTATCCATCAGGTAGCAAGGCTTTTTGGTCTCTTGCAAAGTCCGTTGAAGTTATTTTTCTCAAGTCCTCGCTTCCACCCATAATGAAATCAAATGGTTCATTGGCTCATTCAGTGGCAGAAAAGGCAAGTCTGTTCGCGAACAATTCGCGTCTAGATGCTTCCGATAAAATTACAACTTTAATACCCTCGTGTGATACCACAATCCAAGACATTGTGATTCGCACCAAGGTCGTACGAAAAGTGCTTCGTAATTTAGATGTGAATAAAGCTAGTGGTCCTGATGGTATTCCGTCAAGGGTACTTAAGATCTGTGCACCTGGGTTGGCTCCTAGCTTGACACGCCTATTTCGCCTTTCTCAGTAATCTAGCATTGTTCCAAAATCTTGGAAAACTGCAAAAAAGGGGAACCGTCCCGCCCCTTGTAGCTATCGGTCAATTGTCATAAACTCACTCTTCTGTAAAGTAATGGAGCGCATAGTAAATAAGCGGTTGTTGACATACCTAGAGCTTAATGATATTCTCAGTGCTCGCCAATACGGATTCCGACAAAAGCGATCTACTGGTAACCTTCTAGTGTATGCGACCCATTACTGGAGTGAGGCTATCGAGAAACACGGAGAGGCTGCAACTGTTTCTCTGGATGTCTCGAAGGCATTCGACAAGGTTTGGCACGTTAACCTCTTAAGCTCCAAGTAAGTAAGCACCAAGCATACGGAATACCCGAACGCCTGCGAATTTGGATTTGCGATTTCCTTAGAGAACAGACTATACGAGTATTTGTTGCAAGGCTGTAAATGCCGGAGTTCCTCAGGGGTATGTACTCTCAGCAATCCTATTTCTGTAGCACATTAATGATCTGCTTATACCCGGTATCTTGGGTACGCGGATGACAGCACTGTATCTGAGAGGTATATATCCAGTCCGCGAGCTAGCTTACTACAAATCCTTATTGAGAGAGAGGCCATAGTCGAACGTTTGAATAAAAACCTTAGGTTTGTTGCCCATTGGGGTAATTCAAATCTGGTTACATTTAACGCTGAAAAGACACAGGCGTGTCTCTTCTCTACAAAATGAAGTCCGTTCAACTTGACTCCTACTTTTCAAGGTGTTTCCCTGCAAGTGACTGACAACCTCGAGCTTCTTGGGATCCAGCTAACATCGGACTTCAATTTCGGGCGCTCAATCCAACAGAACGCAAGAACAGCTGCGAGGAAACTTGGGATCCTCTTTAAAGTTAAACGATATTTCACACCAGAACAGCTTCTTAGCCTGTACCAAGCTCAAGTACGCTCAAGTGTGGAATATTGCTGTCACTTATGAGATGGATCAGCCAAATATCAGCTGGCTGCTCTTGACTCCATTGAGCATCGTGCTCGTCGGCTTGTCGGTGATGAAGCGCTGTGGGATTCAAGAATGTTCAGTTTAGAGCATCGACAAAAGTGGCTTGTCTCTCAGTGTTTTATAGGTTACACTTTGGAGAGTGTGCAGAGGAATTACATAATATAATTCCACCGTCCCCATTCCATGAGAGGACGTCTAGACGCTGTGAGGGTTTCCATCCTTACGTGGTTGATATTCCCGTAATTCGTACGAAGCGATTTGCTTCCACATTCATTATACGTACGGCTAAGGAGTGGAATTCACTCCCAGCGTCTGTCTTCCCGTCATCTTATAACTTGGGAGTCTTCAAAAGTAGAGTGAACAGGCATCTAGTGGGTAAGTACGATACATCGTCAGCCTCATTGTCTCTTACCATCAGGTGAGGTTGTGGCCAAGCGCGTACCTGTTGAACATAAAAAAAAAGTATTTTTACTTTTTATGATTTAATTTTTGTATAATTGCAATATGTTATTGACGATGCTTTCCTTCACCGTCAATCCATAATCTTACCATCATAAATTAGTAAACAATAAATATACGCGAATTTCGATTATACATACTGGGGTTTGAACTTGCGTACACATTAAGATGCCACCGGTAAACCATTCGACCACCTCGACATTTAGTAATAACAAATTACAATTAAATAAACAAAGGGTAGCCCATAATTTCATAAGTACATGATTACGTACAACATTTAATGGAATATAAATACCAACACGTGCATTCGTCAGATATTCATATAGATAAGTCAGAAAGAAAGTGCGGCGCTGTCGAAGATACCGCGCAGCACACTCTGTCTGAGTGTGCTGCGTGGGGGGTGCAGCGCCGCATTCTGGCGGCGGCGGTGGCAGCGAACAGGCTTGGCGAGCGATGGCCTCCTTCTGCAAGGATGTCATCTCGCAGAAGGAGGTTGCGGAGAGGGCCCGCGAGGCAGACCCTCAAAGTGGCCCTCTCCGCCAAAGGAGGACAGGCGGGAGGAGACGGCGCTTTGCCCAACTCCTCCCGCCACCGTAGCCGGACCTGAGGGGATGGGCCGGGGGGCCCATCTCCTCATTGCACAGGTCCGGCGGACGAGGGGGGGCAGCCGGTGTGTACCCGGTCTGTCCCTCTATAGGTAGGAGCCCGGCGGCCGCCTTCCGCCGGGCGGACCGTGGGGGCTCTACAAGGTTGATTAGCTTGAACGATCCCTTGCCGCCCCCACAAAACGGTCTGTCGGTACACCGTGGGGTTTTAGTCTGTGCGAGTCGGACATAACCCACCCTCTCCCCCGGGATGGTGGCGTATCCATAAGGGATTTCCCCACGTTAAAAAAATAGCTTCTTGGGATCCAGCTAACATCGGACCTCAATTTCGGGCGCTCAATCGAACAGAAAGCAAGAACAGCTGCGAGGAAACTTGGGATCCTCTTTAAAGTTAAACGATATTTCATACCAGAACAGCTTCTTAGCCTGTAGCAAACTCAAGTACGCTCAAGTGTGGAATATTGCTGTCACTTATGAGATGGATCAGCCAAATATCAGCTGGCCGCTCTTGACTCCATTGAGCATCGTGCTCGTCGGCTTGTCGGTGATGAAGCGCTGTGGGATTCAAGAATGTTCAGTTTATGGTAAGCAAAGTACAATCGAAAAACAATGGCGACCACTGTGTGACACATTATCCATCGCCGGTCGCCGCTGTTCATTTCATTTGTCAGTTGTTCATGTAGATAAATAAATATATACAAATTTTTGAAGTGAACCTCCTTATGGAAGAGCTTTGAAATTCTGATCCGCAACTTTTTTGTGTAATGAAAAGTGGTGCGGTAAACACTGTGTCGGGTAGAGTGTTCGAAACACGGGTTCTCACCCGATCACCGAAGTTAAGCAACGTCGTGCGCGGGCAGTACTTGAATGCGTGACCGCCTGGGAACACCGCGCTACGTAGACTTTATGTTGTATTTACTTTATTAAAATAATACTGTATTACAAAAGTTTCACTTCTATCGTGTTTCCTTACGACACAACCTATTTTTTTTTAGTATATATCGATCTTACATTCCTCTGGTATTGCTCATAAGACTACAAGGATTACCAATATTAAAACCAATCGTATAATTTATTCAGTAATTATTATTTATATTTGCAGTGCTATTACAACGACCCAGAGGCAACAAAAGAAGCTCTCATAGATGGATGGTTTAAAACAGGCGACATCTTTTACAGGGACGAGAACTGGAACTACTACTTTATCGAGCGTATTAAATTACTAATCAAGTATAAAGAATATCTGGTTAGAATTTTATTTATACTTTACAACTTAAGAACATTAAAGAACCTAATAACCGTTGGAGCAAATGTATGTCATAGATATAATTAATATCTCCGAATGGTTTTTGAACTATCTCTAGTAAATTGTAATTATTCCCAACCAACAAATCTAATTTATTT
Source organism: Antheraea pernyi (assembly GCA_015888305.1). Classification (NCBI taxonomy): domain Eukaryota; kingdom Metazoa; phylum Arthropoda; class Insecta; order Lepidoptera; family Saturniidae; genus Antheraea; species Antheraea pernyi. Next base: position 192,572 of record MU159452.1, on the reverse strand, counting down.
CATAATTCAATGCCAATAGACAAAACACCCATACGAGAACCTAAGAAATTTATTAAAACAATAGCTGATGCCTGCGATATCACACCCGCTTTTGAAATTACAATTAAATTAATTGTTACAAAAAAAACCGCCTTTGATGTAAAAAACGAATAAGGCACTAAAAAGCGAAAAATAAGTGAATTATTATATTAACCAAATTAAATAAAAAAAAATGATTTTCGCCTTACCTAATAATATATTGAAATCAAATAAACCTTCCTCGATAAATAAGCTATTTAACACTCAAAGAATTTTTCAAATCGGATCAGTAGTTCCTGAGATTATGCTCTACTACGCCATGTCATAAACTCACAAACTTTAACTCTTTATAATATAGATAGTATAGATTAAAAGTCTACAAGTTCATAAGTTGCAGGAACTTTTATACAAGTACTAGTAAATAACGTTTATCAAAAATACGAAACTGCAATCTCATAAATTACAAGATATAAGGACATTCCATACAAGTTTATGTGAACTTTTAGTGATGACTCTTCAAACTTCTCCCGTCTAAGTGGGAAAATGTTTGAGGATAGTTGTATGACGATGGTCGAACTGAATACAGCGTACTTCTTATGCAAAGCCGGGTTATCTCATGCGGAGGCTAGCGGGATCCGAAGCACGGTGCACCGCTGGCCGACCGCAGGTTGTAGGGGGCCCAAGTAGTAAGTTAGGCACTTATGAAAGGCTGCCCCGCCGCCTCGCGAAAAATCCCGAAATGCTCCGTCGTGCCGGTTGGCGACCGGAAGGGAGGACCCGACGGCCATCTAGGGGGGGTTCGGGCGTCCCCGCAGTCTTTGCGTGACTATCCCATCAGCTGTGCATTTTTTGGGCGCTGTGTGGTTAGACGCGCTATATCTCATACTCAATATATTCTCCCTTATATTCACTCTACCCATAAAATAACATGAAAAAGTCCATAAGAAAGAATAAGGTTAAACAGCGGTTGCACTTCCTCCCGTTAAAGGTACATTTCACGAATATTCGAGGTTTACACTCTAATCTCAATGCAGTCCACTTTCACCTGGAGACTATTAAGCCGCACCTACTCTTCCTCACGGAGACGCAGATACGATGTCCTTCGGACGGAGCTTACCTGGATTACCCAGGGTACTCCTTAGAGCATAACTTTATGCAACGCGCTGGTGTTTGCATGTATGCTCGGGATGATATATGCTATCGGCGCCTCCGTAATTTTGAGGACTCCCATTTTTCAACGTTATGTATACTAGTGGACTCTGGCACAGATAAAACCATCTATATTGGAGTGTACCGCCCACATAGTGGAGATCAGGAGACATCCAGGTTATTTGAACATCTAAGCGAGGTAGCAGAGGCAGCTCAACATCGTTTCCCTTCCGCGCATTTGGTTTTCCTAGGTGATTTTAATGCCCATCACCAGGATTGGTTATTTCCGTACCTTAAAACTGACCATGCTGGGAGAGAGACACATAAATTCTCTCTTTCATTAGACCTCTCACAGCTGGTCAATCAGGCGACGCGGGTACCAGATGTTGATACTCACACTGCAAACTGCCTAGACCTTCTGTTAACAACTGATCCAGATAGATTCTCCATCACAGTCTCAGCGCCGTTAGGGAGCTCTGACCACTGCCTGGATAAGGCTGTATCATCATATTCTCTTCTAGACTGTAGCCCCAAAGGCATGAGAAGGATATGGTGATATAAATCAGCAGACTGGGACGAGATGCGTCACTTAGCTTGACACGCCTATTTCGCCTTTCTCAGGAATATAGCATTGTTCCAAAATCTTTGAAAACTGCAAAAAAGGGGAACCGTGCCGACCCTTGTAACTATCGATCAATTGCCATAAACTCACTCTTCTGTAAAGTAATGGAGCGCATAGTAAATAAGCGGTTGTTGACATACCTAGAGCTTAATGATATTCTCAGTGATCGCCAATACGGATTCCGACAAAAGCAATCTACTGGAAACCTTCTAGTGTATGCGACCCATTACTGGAGTGAGGCTATCGAGAAACACGGAGAGGCTGCAGCTGTTTCTCTGGATGTCTCGAAGGCATTCGACAAGGTTTGGCACGTTAACCTCTTAAGCTCCAAGTAAGTAAACTCCAAGCATACGGAATACCCGAACGCCTGCGAATTTGGATTTGCGATTTCCTTAGAGAACAGACTATACGAGTAGTTGTTGATGACTGCTCGTCTGATCCCGAGGCTGTAAATGCCGGAGTTCCTCAGGGGTATGTACTCTCAGCAATCCTATTTCTGCTGCACATTAATGATCTGCTTATACCCGGTATCTTGGGTACGCGGATGACAGCACTGTATCTGAGAGGTATATATCCAGTCCGCGAGCTAGCTTACCACAAATCCTTATTGAGAGAGAGGCCATAGTCGAACGTTTGAATAAAAACCTTAGGTTTGTTGCCCCTTGGGGTAAATCAAATCCGGTTACATTTAACGCTGAAAAGACACAGGCGTGTCTCTTCTCTACAAAACGGAGTCCGTTCAACTTGACTCCTACTTTTCAAGATGTTTCCCTGCAAGTGAGTGACAACCTCGAGCTTCTTGGGATCCAGCTAACATCGGACCTCAATTTCGGGCGCTCAATCGAACAGAAAGCAAGAACAGCTGCGAGGAAACTTGGGATCCTCTTTAAAGTTAAACGATATTTCATACCAGAACAGCTTCTTAGCCTGTAGCAAACTCAAGTACGCTCAAGTGTGGAATATTGCTGTCACTTATGAGATGGATCAGCCAAATATCAGCTGGCCGCTCTTGACTCCATTGAGCATCGTGCTCGTCGGCTTGTCGGTGATGAAGCGCTGTGGGATTCAAGAATGTTCAGTTTAGAGCATCGACAAAAGTGGCTTGTCTCTCAGTGTTTTATAGGTTACACTTTGGAGAGTGTGCAGAGGAATTACATAATATAATTCCACCGTCCCCATTCCATGAGAGGACGACTAGACGCTGTGAGGGTTTCCATCCTTACGTGGTTGATATTCCCGTAATTCGTACGAAGCGATTTGCTTCCACATTCATTATACGTACGGCTAAGGAGTGGAATTCACTCCCAGCGTCTGTCTTCCCGTCATCTTATAACTTGGGAGTCTTCAAAAGTAGAGTGAACAGGCATCTAGTGGGTAAGTACGATACATCGTCAGCCTCATTGTCTCTTACCATCAGGTGAGGTTGTGGCCAAGCGCGTACCTGTTGAACATAAAAAAAAAGTATTTTTACTTTTTATGATTTAATTTTTGTATAATTGCAATATGTTATTGGTACCGTATTATATGTCGATAAGATCGAAAATACGGTACAAAAATTAGTCAAGTTAATGTTAAAAATAAATCTTGTATCTAATAATTTGATTTCGTGCGTTAATAACCAATTTTAAAGTCAATGGATACTCTCAAATTTTTCGCCATAAGTTAAAAGTTACGGAGGTATTTATGATAGACAAAAACACAAATACAAGTATGAAAAAGGACTTGTATTAGAAGTGATACACTTGTAAAATACACGTGTAGTTTTGATAAATGTGTGGGATCGAAATGACTACAACATATATTGAATGTCCTACTAATTTATTATACACACACACAATTTAAGTACAATATTATAATTGAGGCACGGCAACGTTTTTTAATATCATAGTAGGCAAATAAACAGGTGGGTCACCTGATGTTAAGTGATAACCACTGTCCATAGACAGCAACACCAGGGGAGTTGCAGGTGCGTTGCCAGCCAGTGTTTGGGGGGAGAGGGAAGGGATGGACAAGGCGGAGGAGAGGGTAAAGGGAAGAGGAGGTGGGTATCCGGCGCTCTCACTGGCCGAACGAAACGCTACATTGCAAGCACTGTTAGTTCACGTCAGTGTTTCTGTGAGAGGGTGGTACTAACCCGGGCGAGCCGACCCATTCATGCTGAAACCAGTAGTAATTTCAGCGTGGTTCTTCCACCTAAAAAACGTTAGTAAGGTACGTAATATCTTGAAATACGTTCGGGGCCCGTGCGGACATCTTCCCGTCGTCAAAATTGGGAATCGACTGTCGTTGCAGCCGCAAGTGCCGCTACAAACGCATTCTTGTTAAAAAGCACTAATTTACAAGAGAAAATGCTTGTAATACAAGACTTGTAACGTTTGATAAACAGAGCACAAATCATTTCTTCACAATACAAACATATTATGAAATAAAATGGCAACTGAACGTCAATCTGATGATATTTTTGAATCTCCCGATTTTTTTAAACAAGCCTTTTCCTCATAATAAACAAAAAAAAACCTAAATAGATACAGTCGTTCTGTAACGATGCGCTTACGTACATTCGGCAATTGACTATGCATTTTAATTCACGTACATTTTTTGTTTCTCTGAAGTTTTTAATATACTTACTTCCTTCTGCGTAGATATCTCCAGTGCAATTGGAAAATGTGATCAGAATGCATCCTGGAGTACTTGACGTAGCGGTGACAAGTGTACCTAATCAAGAAAGATGGGACTTGCCGGTCGCATGCGTCGTGCCCAGACCCGATTACACGATCACTGCACAGGAGATCAAGGATTTAGTCAAAGGTATATATCCGATATATTGTGATCTTTAAAACTTTATGTATACAAAGCGTTTTTCGGTGTATTCCGCGAGTTAATAAGTATTATAAAATACCCGGTATTTGATTTTACGCGTCGAAATGAAGAGTGAGATAGTTGGCTAAGTTCAATTTCATATAGCGTTATCTTTGTCTACCATAGTGGTTACACTGTGTGTTAGAGAAAATGCTTTTCAAAACCGAAGCAAGTCGAACTTAGCCGGATGTCTCACTCTACTCCCCGACCTGTCAAGTCAAATGCAGGGTACTGTACTACAGACTAGGACAGTATTCTAGGTTTTAATGGACTTAACAGTTTGTGAAGGTACATTAGGTGCTAATGGAGTACTTTATAGTGAAGAAAGATTTCAGTTTTTTGAGGGTAGGTTCTGGAACACACTTATTAGTGCTTTCAACTTATAAGTGATAGTTAGGCTGGCGGGTGTTAGAGAAGGCTCTAACACTATGTTCTGACTTCACCAAAAGTTCCAGCTCATTACATGACTCAAACCAAAGTCGCTAGACGTGACGTCCGGACACTATAAAACTGAGCCATTATTGATTCAAGTGTAAATTTTACCTCACAGATTATTTTCAGAACCTCTTTTTGTATACTTTATAGGTTCTAGAATTTTGTTGTGGTCAACAATCTCTTCATCTCCTAACCAACAATATCCTAACCTGATATTAAATGAAGATGTAGTATAAAATGCTAAATACGTACCACCTACAAAGGTTCCTTAAGTAACAGCTGCCGGAGCACACCAACAGCTACTTAGTGGTATGTTTCCAACTTAAGGGTGATATTTAGACAATATCGTGACCTAATATTAAATAAAGATGTGGCCCAAAATGGTAAATACGCAAAAGTTACAAAGGACTCTCATTTAGCAGCTGCCGGAGCACACCAAGAGATATTTAGCGGTAAGTTTTCATACTGAGGGTGGTATATAGACAATTTCTTGACCTGATTGACATTAAATGAAGATGTGGTCTAAAATAGTAAAAACGCAAACCTACAAAGGGCTCTCAAGTAACAGCTGCCGGAGCACACCAACAGCTACTTAGTGGTATGTTTCCAACTTAAGGGTGATATTTAGACAATATCGTGACCTAATATTAAATAAAGATGTGGCCCAAAATGGTAAATACGCAAAAGTTACAAAGGACTCTCATTTAGCAGCTGCCGGAGCACACCAAGAGATATTTAGCGGTAAGTTTTCATACTGAGGGTGGTATATAGACAATTTCTTGACCTGATTGACATTAAATGAAGATGTGGTCTAAAATAGTAAAAACGCAAACCTACAAAGGGCTCTCAAGTAACAGCTGCCGGAGCACACCAACAGCTACTTAGTGGTATGTTTCCAACTTAAGGGTGATATTTAGACAATATCGTGACCTAATATTAAATAAAGATGTGGCCCAAAATGGTAAATACGCAAAAGTTACAAAGGACTCTCATTTAGCAGCTGCCGGAGCACACCAAGAGATATTTAGCGGTAAGTTTTCATACTGAGGGTGGTATATAGACAATTTCTTGACCTGATTGACATTAAATGAAGATGTGGTCTAAAATAGTAAAAACGCAAACCTACAAAGGGCTCTCAAGTAACAGCTGCCGGAGCACACCAA